>CAUVYK010000310.1:42848-69899 GCA_963556175.1 Tipula confusa
AAAAATTTAAATATTAGAGTTTTACAGCCTTATTAGAAAATGCAATATGAAATTGAAACAGCATCAGAAAGAAGTAACATATTTTACAAGATTGAACACGCACTTGTTTATTTATTTGAAAGTAGAATGTTCTGTTTCATTCGATATTGCATTTTTTGTAATAGCGTAGCAAATATAAGAAGAAATAATAAATATTCAAATGGATTAGCTTTTCTTTGCAGCAATAATTTGTGTAAAAAAATTATCAATATGTTTCACGGATTGAATATTTCAAAGCCAAAGATTTAATTAAATGGCTATGTGTTTTTAAATGGATTGAAAACTGCTATGAAAAGGATATTTTGAGAAATGTAAGTATATCTAGACATACTTTTCAAAAAATAAAAAGTAATATTAAACTGTTTTTGCAAAAGGAACTAAATAAAACGAAAATGAAAAAATAGGTAGAACAAAAAGCAGAATATAAGTAGACGAAACAGCAATATGTCATGGGGAACTAAAAACTTATCCCTCAAAACTTGACGATGATACACCTGGTATCACTTGGTTTGTTGAATTTATAGAAGAGGAAAAAAAAACGAATAAGATTGGAAATTGTAAAAAATAGAACATTAGAAGAATTTAAAAGAATATTTAAAAAACATGTTAAGCCTAATACTATTGTTATAACGGATTGGCATAAATCTTACCCTGATGCAATCGAGTCAATAAATGGAGTTCGTATAATCGTAAACCACAGCGTTGGTTTCAAAACATTGAAGGATTCCATACGAATAATATTGAAAACTTATGGAGCTTACTTAAATATGAGATCAAAAGAAGAAGAGGTATGAAAAAAACGAATTTAAAATATTTTTTAGTTGAATTTGTATATCGATATAATAATTTAAGAAAAAAAGTTCTGAGCAAATAAGAGAGACGTTTATTACCATTTTAAAATTTCTTACATCAAAAATTGATTAAATGTTAATTTATCATTTATTCAAAAATTTATTATTTCTCAAGGGGGGTATCATGAATTTTATTTATTAGAGTTTTACAGCCTTGAGCCCAAAAATTTAATAAAAAATTATTATTCGAATCTCAATGCAATAGAAGGGGAAAACATTATTGTTGAGATTGATGAATCCAAATTTGGAAAGAGAAAATATCATCGCGGGCATCCGGTTGATGGAGTATGGGTGCTAGGATTTGTAGAAAGAACTACGGAGAGTAGAATAATATTATGCAAGATGCAAGGTTGATAAAAGAGACAAAATAACTCTATTATCTGCCATGTCTCGTTACATCGACTTCTCTTCAAAAATATTTACTGATGGTTGGAAGGGGTACAGAAACACTGAAAATCTATTCCACTCTCATTATACCGTGAACCATAGTGTTGAATTTAAAAATTCTGTAGATGGAACACATATTAACATCATTGAAGGCAACTGGTCTTCTATAAAGGCTGATATCCCCAAAAGATACAGAACAAAAAGATTTATTGAAATCTATTTAATTAAGTACATGATAAAAAGAAACGAAAGAGGAAATTTATTCCAAAATTTTATTAAATATATTTTTTAAGTTTCTTCCTCAACATTTGATTTTTCTAAAACAGGGGCTATTTTTATATTTTTTACAATTATACTGGTTTTCACCAATTTTGGTACCATTTAGCCGGCGGTGTGTTAACATGAAAAAAAATATATCGCTATAAAAATAATTTTTTTAAAAACATTTATTTATTTTGGGAATTGAACTCGAGGGAATAAATAGGACAGACCCCTAAATTCCTTGAATGGTTTACAGTAAAATGTGTAAACCCTAGAGAAGAAAGTGTATTATAAGAAGCGAGACAATCAGTATGAACTACGCTTCCCGATAAAATCCATTCACTTAAAAAAACAAACAGATCTGATCTTGATCTTGACGGCAAAAATTTTAAAAGGCAGCTTCTTGTTCGTATATCGACAGCACCTACAACCCAAACCGTACTATAAGGTATATATCTTCCCGTATTACCATGTCTTGATGTAATTGGGATTTCATCAAAATGAATAATAACATTCGGTCCTCCAATTTTAACCGAAAATTTGTCCAGCAAATAAAGAATACTAGAACGAAAAAGTTTATAGAAAGACATAACTGTTTTTTAGAAAGATTAAGTGTTTCATTAGCATCGGAAACTGATCTTCTACAACTAAAAAAATATAAAAGGTTCAAAGTGGCTTTGAATGAAATTTTTATTCCATCGAAAATATTGTCTTTCAAAATGGAAATTCTTTTTCTTGAACATGTTCTTTCTGTGCATCTTAGATAAGGATGACGTTCGTTATAAAAAAAGATTTTCTCGAAGATACAATTACATTCTGGACAAACTCCCGAACCTTTTAGTAATCCAGATGATATGAGAACTTCAATTATTTCTCTTTCGGTTTTCCCGGACAAAGTTTCAAAATCATTTTTAATAAACTCAGGAACATTTTCAATATTGTACTTGTTGTTAACAAGAGATAATATGATGTTGTTTATAATTTCTGAAAACATGGACCAGAATATATTTTTTTTTATAAGAACAAAAATAATAGAAATTATATTTTTAAGTGTTCTAGCCCAGTGAACATTCTACTATATCTGCCAGGAAGTATATCGGGTTCAATTCCCGATGAGGCCAGAATATTGACCTTTTTCCCCGAGAGGTCATTTTATGTGGCTCATATGTAATACCCGACCCGGGGGTAACATTAATTTAAAAGGAATTTCTTAAAAAAATGGCGATATAACGGGTGGCGATATATAGGGGGTTGATTGTGTGTTAATTCCTTTAAAAAATCAAAAATATGAATTTTAGAAATAATATAAAAATAATAAATAATTTTTTTAAATTATTTATTTTACAGGGGTGTATAATTGACCTGATCCCATATTTGTTCTGAGAAGAAATTAAATTTTTAATCATTGATAACAGAGTTGAAAATTTTTTAATTAGTAAAAAAAATTTTAAAATTCATAATTTTTTTTAATTTCTATTTAGTTTAACTTTCCCAAATCTTTATTACTTTACTAATGAATAAATAACTTTTAAAGTTGCAGTACAATATACATTATGTGTTTTTAATATGGTAATCTCTTATTTTTACTTAGACAAATTCGCCAATTGAAGGTTTAAAAGATCAAATGAACAGAAAGGATGAAACCGGAGTAATTAACAATATTTCTTATAGATAAACCAATAAATTTTTTTGACAATTAACAAATCTTAGCACTTAAAAATAGTTTGATAATAAAGTTAATCATTAGTGAAAAATGATTATTTAGATTCTAAATGTTTTTTTATCTTACATGAAAATAAAGATTCTTTGTTTGTTTATATTTTTTAAAGATTCTTTTGTTTGTTTATATTGTTTTAAAGATGTTTTCATTTTTTAGTGTGTGAACCTTTCTACAAATCAAAAATTTTACAATATTTTTATTGGCTATACCTAGAAAAGGAATATTTTTGTTTTAGAAGTTTTTTTTAAAAAAAAACAATAGCCCTTTAAATGTTACAGTACTTTGGTTGTCTCCTATTCATATTTTTTTTTGCAATTTACTTAATATACTTCATACCAATAGGAATATTATCTATTGTACCATACTTCATTTTAAGTGACGGAAAATTGAGAGATAAGTTAATTAATTTTATAAAGTTTCTTTGGGTAGAAATAACAGTAGCACTTTTATCATTTTATCTAAGACATAATATACTGATTGTTCATCACAAGGATTTCAATACTTCAAAGAAGAATATTATTTTAAGTAATCATATCTCGAATTATGATTGGATATATTTGATCAGAATACTTTACCACTTTGAAAGATACGATGATTGTATTATTGTTTTAAAGAAAGAATTAGGCAGTATTCCTATTTTTAATTATGGAATGAAGATGTTTGATTATATTTTTTTACACAGAGATATTCAAAAAGATGCAGATGAAATAAAAGAAGGTATAAGAAAATTAAAAACAAGGAATGGATATTCTTTATTGTTATTTCCTGAAGGTACTATCTTCTGTAAAGAAACATATGAAAAGACACTTGATTATAAAAGTAAAAATAATTTAGATTACACACCTAAAAAAACTTTAATTCCAAGAAGTTTAGGGTATTCACTTTTTTTTAAAGAACTAAAGGATGAGATAGAGGGTATAATTGATGTTACAATCTTTCATAACCCAGTAACAGAATTCCCACACGATACTTTATCTACGATGGATCTTGTAAGAAAATTTAAGAAAGATTGGGAATTTTCCTTTTTCATAGATTATCTCAAAATGGATGACAGTGTAAAAGAAGAAGATTTTTTAGAAAAGTTATTTAAAGAGAAAGATGAAATGTTACAAAGACATGATAAATCTAAAGAAATAAACACAAAAAAGTCTGTTTCAAATTCCATTAACATTAATGAAAATTATAATACAATTGAAATACCTTTTGATACCAAAATTACATCCTATATTAAAGCCTTTTCTGTGTTTGTAATAGTACTTGTGAGTTCAAAACTATTAAGTAATATGTTCTACTCAGAAATGATAGGTTTAACTAATTAAATGATTAATTATCATATCATTTACTTATAATTACTTGTAACTATTTTATTTATTATTTATTTACTTATAACTATTTTATTTATTATTTATTTACTTATAATTATTTTATTATTATTTATTTACTTATAATTACTTGTAACTATTTTATTATTAATTATTTATTACTTATAATTATTTTATTATTAATTATTTACTTATAATCAAAACAATTTAATGATAAAAGCTTGGTTGTTCATTTCTTGAACCAATTACTTTAGAATAAGCTTCATCAAAATCTCTGTGCTTAATAATGTATCTACTATTTCTAACAGCCAATAATCCAGCTTCTTGACAAATTGAATTAATATCAGCACAACTTATTTTATCAGGTCTCGCTACGAATTCTTCTAAATTAACATCTTGATCAAGGCTCATTTTCTTTGTAATTGTATTAAATACAAGCCTCTTCTGTCTTCTATCAGGCATTGGAAATTCAATCTTTCTATCTAATCTACCAGGTCTTAAAAGTGCAGGATCAATTGTATCAACTCTATTTGTTGCCATTATCACTTTAACGTTACTTGTTTGATCAAAACCGTCCATTTGATTTAATAATTCTAACAAAACTCGTTGAACTTCTCTGTCTGCGCTAGTACTCGCATCATATCTCTTCGTTGCAATTGAATCTACTTCATCAATAAATACTATTGAAGGTGCTTTCTCTCTTGCTAATCTAAAAACGTCTCTTACCATTCTAGGCCCCTCTCCTAAATACTTTTGTACGAATTCACTCCCGTTAATTTTGATAAAAGTGGCATTTGAATGATTAGCCACCGCTTTTACAAGCATTGTCTTCCCTGTACCGGGTGGTCCATAAAGCAATACACCCCTAGGTGGTTCAATACCTATTTGTTTGTACAATTCAAATTGAATTAAAGGCAGTTCTACTGTCTCTCTTATTTCTTGCTTTTGGACATCTAATCCTCCAATGTCTGAATAAGTAACATTTGGTTTTTCTTCTTCCCCTAAAACTGGAATTGTTGAATCGGCTTCTGGTGGTAATACATCTACAACAGCTGATGAATGTCTATGTAAAGCAACCGTAGTATTAGGCCTTAATAGTTCTTTGTCTACGGTGGACAATATCTTTACCATAGAAGTCATTCCAGCTGTGCTTACAATAATTGCGTTTTTGTTGTCTACTACTTCTAAAAATTGACCCATTATAAGTGGAATACTTTTAACCCTTTTTATTTCTTCTTTTGCTCGTATTATTTCCTCTTCTAATGCTTTTAATTCTTCAGTAACATATTCCTTCTTAAGATTTAGAAGTTCAAGTTCCTTTGAAAGTGTTTTGTATGTTGCGTATGCATTCATTTATGGTAAAAATTTATTTACTTTTTGTTAAAATGTTCTATTCCTATTTTTAATCAATAAATTATAAATTAAATGATTTATTATAAACTAGTTAAATTATAATTAAATGCTTTAAATGATTTATTGTAAACTAGTTAAATTATAATTAAATTGTAAATTAATTATTAATGTATAAATGTATAGAATGTAACCAAAAGGCCTCAGAAATCTTTGTTAAAAGATCATCATATAAACAATTAAAGAAATGCGTAAGTTTAACAATTTAATTAGTTCCATTGTAAAAAATATATAGATAAACATTTAGAATCTTCTTTTACATTAAAATTAATAGAATTATTATTAATTAAAAAGAAAATATTAAAACACTTTATTTTCAATCAAGAAATAAAAAAATTAAATTTAATGATTTTTAAAATATTTATTATTTGGACAGAGATTTTTGTAAATCAAGAGAAATTGGATTTTGAAAAACTATTTCATAATTTTGTTTTAAATCTATTTGAATTTGTTTTTTATACCTTTCTTGTGAAATTAATTTTTAATTTAGAATTTAGAAAATTGATTTTTTATTTTATTTTAGGTGATTATTATAAGGTTTTTAAATTCTTGTTTATTGTCTGGGGGTTTAATTTAGATGAAAAGTATAATCTTACAATTAATTTTTTGGTTTTAATTACACAGTTTAAGATAATTTATATTTTAAAGAATTATGGAAATTTAAGAAAAATAACAGGGATTTAATTTTCAAAAATAATTACCTTTACTATTTTTTTTGGTTATTATATTCTAATGGGTAGATTAAAAAGTAGATATTAAATAAAGAGTTTGAAGTGTATATTTTAATTTAGTGGCCTTGATAATTAGTGCCTTTTCTGGGTAAATCATATAGTAGCATATTCCCTTTTATTGTTAAAAATTAACATTCTTCTTACTAAATACACATCGATCACGGGTTTAGATCTTCCTTTTGATGATAATGCATCTTAATACTGGGTCAGTGTCCCTCGATCCTAGTTGCGGTCGCTTTATTTTCTAAATTTGCAAAGTGTATAGAATTATTTACAGTATTATATGCTTTGTAAATATTACCAAGCTCTATATACCCACGCCAACCATCTGTTACAATTTTACTTTGTGTCGCAACGTTTTTATAAATGATATACTTTAATGTTTTGTTTTCTACTGCACCGAGAAATTTTTTACTTTCTACAGCACCAATATTCAGTAGACGATCTCGGTTATGTTTTGTTTACTGAATTTCATTTGTTAATCTAAATTGTTATTTCATCCTCCCTCAATAGTCTAAAGTACTTATGATAGACTAGAATCATTACAAGATCTTTTTTTGAACAAACAACGATAACCTTTAGGTTTAATACCAATATATTAAATCTTTTTAGAAATTAGCCAACCATTGTTAACAACTCGAAACCTTTTCTATTTTTATAGCTTAGTTTTATAAAATGGCGGTCTTCCTCGAATATTATATTTATTACTGTCGGTCCACGTGAAATATGCTATATCATCTTTAAATCTTAATTTGCTGTAACAAAACCTGTATTTATTTCGTTATGTCAACTCGATTCCTTAATTATTTCAACCAATTCATTTTCTTCCAATTTTTTGTTAATTTTACCAGAAATAACCTTCTTCTATAAAAGAATGCTATTGTCTTTTTCCAAATTTCTGTTGATGATAGGCCCTAAAAAACTTTCTATTTAAATATACCTCCAAGCTCCAGTATTGTTCATTTACGAATGTTCATCAAATATTGTTCATTTACGAATGTTTATCTGAGTTGTAAAAAAATGAACGTCTTTTATTACGACAATACCACTTATCTGAAGATTTTCTACTTGCCGAATTTTTTAACCAAACATTAACTACACAGTAGTGGCAACCAAACATATACGGTTTGGCGAAAATTCGTCAAAGGAGAAATTTTGCCGACAATTACAATTAAAAATATTTAACAAAATTGTGATTTATTTTTAGAAACAAAATGTGTAAATAATATGGACAAACTAAAATAAATAAAAATTGATTGATAAATATAAAAGAATTGTTTTTAATTAGATTTTCTTCTCGTAATTCAAACATTCAATATGTTTTTTAAATAGAAGATATCATAAAATTTATCATAACAATTAATAATTTTTAGCATATTCTCTCTGTTATCATTATTCTTAACTGTTATAGAACCCGATTCATTATTTTTCAGCAAAAAATAATATCATTTTCAATTATATGCTTTTTTCCTCGTAGTTCAAGAATAAAATTCGTTAAAGATGGATGCGGTCGGGAAAAAGCATTTCTACCCACTATTATATCCTTCCAAGATGTTATTTGTCAAGGATAAATCATTCAAATATCTTAGCCTACAACTCCACATTCCTATTTTATACTTTTTTGAAAACAAATAATGATCTTCAAAATAATTAAAATACTTATTAATTTCGTTTCTTAAAATTTCGGTGTAAATTTTTTATAATCATCATAAACATTTTCTTCTGGAACAAAAGCTAAAGCTGTCAAACATTAAAAAATCTTTTATGCTCCGTATCTTCCGAGTAATCTTGTTAATAACCAAGCTGAATAAATTTTCGAAAAAGCGATTGATAAAAATGAAAAAAACAGAAACATTATTAAAATTAGTAAAAATAGAATTTGGAATTGCTAGTTCAAAATCACATATTAAAAATTTAAACTTAGTTGGATAAACCATCATGGCCATTTTCGAAAAACAATAATCATAAACAAATTCAGTGATCGTAAAGGGCAATACATCAATGGGAAGGCTTTATTTTTTATAAATCAAAAATAGTAAATAACTGATAAAAAAATTTTGGACAAACAAAGAAGTTCCATCTACCATCCAAACCTCACTATTTTACAGATGCAACAGATTCTCTCTTGTCGTAAAAATCATTATTTTTCCATTTACTAATTCTTCGTTACAATAAATGAAGTTCTCATTGTTTTTTTTTAAAAATGACGGGTATTCCTCATCATTCATCTTTTCCATTTGATTTCATTTTTTCTTAGAGTTGTATATATTCTTATATTCATTTTTTTTGTTAAATTTAGCTGGTAATGAGTTTTGAGTGCATGAATTTACTATATCACAAAAAAATGTAGCAGCCGAAGAAGAATATTTTTTGCTGATATCTTTTATTTTTAAATAATAGCGAATTTAATTTTTCGCGTGAATTTGGATGTTTATGTAGCGTTGAATCAACTACTATCATATTCTGCCTTTAAGTTTTCCGTCTGTGCATCTCCAGTTCATGCTTTCATCATATTTCTTATCTTATAGCTGTAATCTTCAAAATGTGCTTTGTCATGTCCACTAGAAATTTTAGTCAATTGCAAAATCTTGTTTTCTTGATTAGTTTGCATAAGGGTTATAAAATATTGTATTTTTATTTATTAAAAATTGTAATTTGGTTTTTTATATTAGTTTATTATTTGGCGAAAATACACAGAAGTCGACGAAAATTCGCTATACAGTTGAAAAACACACAAGTTTTTAATAACCTTGCATACATAGTTATTGAATATGGTTTTGGCATATCAAATGATGTTCTATCACATCTTACTCTTTTATTCACATCACGATTCCGCTTTCAACACATAGCCACAACTTGTGCAAAGCAGACCCAACAAAGTTAAATGAGTCTATCTTATTTCTGATTAATTCGCCAATTTTAAAGGTATATATTAATTAAATGAGCATATTTTTAATGTAAATAAATATTTCTGTGTTTAATAGAATATTTTATTCAATCAACAGATATTTACAAGCCTCTAAATCAATTCCTAATTTTTCCTCTAATTTCTCTATCCTAGTCCTCAGATTCAAAGCTTTACGCGAAACCTCCCTTTCCGCATCCACTATCAATCCAAACACCAAATCGTATTTTTTAGCCTCCTTCAACAAACTGTATTCGTTATTAAATGACAGATAGCTTTCTATAAGTTGTTTTTTTTAAGATAATTCTTAAAAAATTCATTTGAATTGTGGTGAAAAATACACCCATCACATCTCTAGTAGGTATTTTTCTATAAACATTACCTGATTCAATGCCTTTAACTTTGTTTAAAATCGGTACAAAAAAGTATTTTTTCTCATCTATAATCTTTTGTGTTTCTTCTACTTTATCTATCATTTGATTTACTTTATTCAATTCTATTAACACACACTCTTTCATATAATTAATAATTACTTTTGTTCTGAGTATTTTCTCTCTAGTTTCTTTTATTGAAAACAAACAACGTAATTTATTATAAAAATATTTATGAGGTTCTAGGTTCTTGAAATCTATTTCATTCATTTTATCATTGTTTAATATTGAAATATTATAATCATAAGAAATTACAACTAAATTAACAAAGAAGTAATAAAAGAAGACAGGAATAAAAGAATAAACAAATGACAAAATTAAAAACCCAGATTTAGCATAAAATGGTTGTCGTATTTTTAATAAATTGAAATAAAGATTTCTAATAAAAAAATAAATTAAAAATGAAATATCAAATGAAATTAACATCTTTTTAAATATTTTCTTAGATGTTATAACCAATTCATTATAAATTAAGAAAACATAACCTATTGCATTTGTATAATTAATTCCTTTTGGAAAAATCTTGTGTTCAATTAATTCGTATAAAGTAGTAAAAAAGATAATAATAAACAATAAAAAGATATTCTTATTATAATAAATTATAATCCCTAATCCTTGACTTAGAGTTATTTTAAAATTTATCAAAAATATTGTTTTAGAAACAAAACTTAGAAGAAAATATTGTTTGTCTGTAATTGTCTTTGCATAAATTCTGTATTTTTTAATTAATGCTAAAAATAAGGAAACAAATATCAAAATAAATTGTGTATCGTAAACTCTGTATAAGTAATAGAATGGATTAAGCATTGCTAGAAACAGATTGTTCCTGAGAATACTTGCTATAGCTGCAAATAAAAGAGTGTGAGGTATTGTATAAGCTATGCATTTCTTAAATTGGAAAAGTACTCTTCTATCCATATGGGTAAATAAAAATATTTTTTAATAAAATCTTTTTTTGTTCACTTTTATACAAAACCAATTTAATAAGTTTATTTTAATACCTTGTCTTATTTTTTAATAAAATCTTTTTTTGTTCACTTTTATACAAAACCAATTTAATAAGTTTATTTTAATACCTTGTCTTAATTTTTAATAAAATTTTATAATTCATTCATATTTAAATCGTTAAAAATCTCAACTTTACAAATGCATATATTCTTTGTATGTGAACGTAGATTTACATATCAAACAAAGATGATCACAACACTTTCATAGCATATGTACTCTTATTTGGATGTTACCACCTGAACTAAAGGAAAAATATTTAATATTTCTGATACTTGATCCAATATTTTAAGGAATATTAAAGCGTGGTACGAATCCTGTTTTTTTATTGATTAATGTGTCTTAGGACAGTCCTAAGAACCAGACACATTTTAAATTTGGCGGAATGATCAGTGTCTCAGATACTTCTTAAATCTACAAGAGAGCCTTAAAATAAAAAAGGATTTTAAGCCACAAACAATAAAATTATGACCATCAACAAATGTATTTGGCTTAGTTCCAAACATTAACTATCAGTACCCTTCACGGTTACACATCTATGCTTACAGCAGAAGAAAAAGGGATCGCTCTTCCAATAAAAAGAGTGACTGGTGTTGATTAAGGAATTAAAACAGAAAAGTACACGAGAATGGATTACTACCACAAAGCATGGAGGTATAATGAAAGTGTAAGGAAAACATTCATTGAGTCAGTCTAGACAGTTTTCATTCGAGGTTGATTCCTCAGTTGTTTTAGAAATATATTGGAGTCATTTAATTAAATAATCAACCACGTTGGGAAACACTGTTCTAGACAATCATAGAATTGTTTTGATAAGAGTGTGTTAATAGACATCTCTTTTATGTTAAAAAGGAGGAAGGTTAACCGAATAAGTTTTAATTCTATAAAGCATGTTAAAAAAGGCATCGTTGTTTGTGTTAATATATTTAAAGGGTACAAATAAATTAATGGTTAACATGGATCATGATGTGACAGAGGATTGTTTTTAATGAGAAAAGGGTAGACACTCTCTTATCAATTGTCACAGTTAAATTATTCCTGAAAGGTTTGTAGTACTTTCATTTAAAGGTCCTAGAATATATTTTTAAATCCTCTAAATTAAAACCATTCTTATAGTTGCATGAAAGAATATACGTTCAACCCTCCAAAATTTTAGAAGGTTGACTGTATTAGCAGTAAAATTATAAATCTTAGTAAAATAAAATAAAAATAATTAATCCATGCAGGAGCAGGAAATTACAAAAAATAATGAAAAAAAGATTGATGATATTGTTATTGCTAGAGAAAGACTTATAACCAAGAAAAAGGAATTAGATGTTGATTATTTAGATTCTCAATACAACAAAGACACATTCTATGATATATTATATTTGACTAACAACATCTTTAACAAAGAACAATGTATTGAATATAACATATTAAAAGAATCAAGTGGATATAACACAACTTCATTAGACAAACCGTTCACATGTATCGGTAAACAATCTTTATTATTCGTTATTAACTTTGGAGAGGTTCCTAAAGCTATTAACACTAATTTTATTAAAAATAATTATTCAATTCCAATGAATTTTAAAGTTAAAAGGCTTTATTATAAACACAATAAATCGAAACTGGAAGATCAAGCGATGGCAATATTTTATACTTGTAAAATAACGAATAAAAAGAATTTTCCTTTTTATTCAATTGTAGCTGATGATGGTCATAAAATTTGTGGGAATAAAACAATATTTCATGAATTTTCTAAGTGGTTTGATGCTTCACTTTTTGAATTTAAAAATATTGATGAATTTTTTGGGTTATTAGAACCTGGAATACAAAAGAAAATTCTTTCTCCTTCTTAAGGAAGGTCTGATTTAATTATTGGAATACAAAAGAAGTTTTCTCCTTCTTGAGAAGGTATGATTTAATTATTGGAATATAAAAGAAGTTTTCTCCTTCTTGAGAAGGTCTGATTTAATTATTGGAATACAAAAGAAATTTTCTCCTTCTTAAGGAAGGTATGATTTAATTATTGTTTGACCGGAATGAATTATTGGAATACAAAAGAAATTTTCTCCTTAAAAAATTAAAAAAAATTGAATTATTTTTTTATTTCAAATGTTTTTTAACAATTCTAACTAAATCTTCTCCTTTCTCTAATAATTCTACATTATAATCAAAAGAGTCATCAACAATACTCACCGTCATATTAATTCTGTCAATTTTACAATTTAATCTGTCTTTAAAAATATATTTTATCAAAATATTCTCTAAATATTCAACAGTTATCCCGAAAATATTGGCCATGAATTCCAGTGATAATGTTTTATAACTCAAAAGAAGTTGTTTAAAGGCCAGTAACCTGATTTCTGTATAAAAATACTTTTTATACCCCTTCAAATTTATATCCTTTTCAATATAAATCATAAACTTTAATAAGTTTCCTAATAAAACAGCGTAGTCACAATAAAAATATGAATCAACTAAACTTAAAGGAAGAATCAATTTCTCTTTTAATTCTAAAATGTTACTGGATTGTAATAGCTTGGTATTTATTTCTTCTCTATTAAAAGTTAATAACCCACAAAAGATTGTATACAAACATGCTTTCTCAAAACTTAACAGCTCTTCTGATTCAAAAGTTGTTAAAGATTCTGTAAATAAAATTGCAGCTCTCGTAAAATTCTTTTTCTTTAACAAAAATAAAGCTTCATAAATTTTGAATTTGTTTCTTCTATCCCAATCACAGCCTTGTTCACACAGTTCCTGTGCTAAGATTATTGAAGCTTCTAAAAGTTTACGCCTTTTTAAAATTAAAGCCAGTCTAATCTTACAAAGTAGAATATCCATTTTTAATGAAGTGGACGGGTTTTGTGTACACAAAACGTGTGTTGCTTTTTCAAATCTTTCCAAATCTAAAGTACTTGCATAGAATTCTGCAAGTTCTTTGTTTTTATTGAATATAATTAATTCGTTGTCAGAGTTTTCTTCAATTTCTTTTTGTATTTTTTGAACTTTTTCGTCGTTTTCTCTTTTAATTGTTTCGTATTCATTTTTATCGAATTTGAGTATTCCATTTTCGGCTAAAGATTCGTACATGATGATCATTCCTTCGGTTAACACAAAACTTTTCAAGGTATTTTCAAGTGTTTTGTCTTTTTTTGCTTCGTTTTTTAATGAAAGAATTTTTAATGTTGGCTTTCTAAAATCTAATTCCATGAAAGGATTTTTTTTATTTATTTATATAAAGGTTCTATCCCCGGTTTTATAACACTTACGTCATATTATTAATCCAGGGATCGAGTACAAATAAATTTACACTTTTTCCTTATCACTCAATTAACATTTTCTTATTTATAACGTACAGCCATCCCTCAATTTATACGGGTAATTAAAAGAGTTCTAATATTAAAAAGTACTAACATTTCATTAAAAAAGTACGAATATTTCGAATTTTGCTTCAAACGTTCTCATTTCAATATTTTTTATGAAACAAAACGCAATCATGTCAATGTTTGGAATAGATATTTCCTTTAGATGTGTTGTGTTTCATTCATACAGTTGAAAAATTTAAAGCTGTATTTCTTATACAGTCAACCCCCTAAATATCGCCAAAATTGGTAACGATAAATTTAAAAAAAATGGCGATATACAGGGGGATAAAAATAACAGAATAAAAAATATTTTCATTTAATTATAGGAAAATCACCGATTGCTTTTTATTTATATTTTTTGATTTAAATAGTATATTTTTCATTTCACTTAATACGGAAAGTATTTTTTCATCAACCTCTGTGTCGTAGTCAATTTAATTAACTGAAAATTCAATTGACTACGACATTTAATTTTTCCACATTGCAGTTATTTTACTTTAATCTTAGAAGTTTTTAGAATATAATAATTTGTGATCAAGAATATTTATCTTTGAAATTAGGTAAAAATATTATACACCCGCATATAAACATTTTTTTGATTTATAAAAATACAAATTTTTAAACTTTAAAATAAAATATTTGCTATAATCTTTTAAATCCATATTTTAAATAAAATAAAAATTACATGCTAAAGGTGTCCCCGGCGGGATTCGAACAGGCCTCCTTCAAAAAACCCGAAAAATATCAAAAAAAATCATGGCGAAATACAGGGAGGTGGCGATATACAGGGGGTAGCATTAATTTAAAAGGAATTTCTTAAAAAAATGGCGATATAACGGGGTAGCGATATATAGGGGTTTGACTGTATATAGTAAATAAATTATTTCTATAAAAATATTTGGAATTAAAACAAGTTCGTTAAGAAAAATACAATAAAATGAAGAGTATATATTTAAATTAGACAACATAGTCAATGTTTTAGGAGCATTATGTTTTTATGTGTAAACACCACAAATAACAAATTTTTTCAATGTCAAAAGATTTAATATAAAAATGCTGCCATTATTTATGATGTTTTACATAAAAGAGTTTGTAAATCACAAATTAAATTCGCATACTCATTTATCTCCTCCTATTTTTCATTATGTAAAGGCCAATAGAAGCAATTCAATTACCATTTCATTAAATATAAGCAACTAGTTATCAGGTAGTTCTCGGGTTTTATACCCTCTTTTTTTATTGATCTAACAAATGTTAATTGATATTGCATATCTTAATAATCTTGTTTTGAGAACAATAAAATAAATATATGGCAGAATTGTCATCATGTCAGTCAAAATAAATTAATTTACAATCTAAATTTTATTTCTAAAAACATATCTATTAACAAAAACAATAAACAAAAGATGATTTTTTTATTTATAATTAATAATTAAATTATAATTCGAATTAACATGGTTATTAAAAAAAAGATTTCTACGCATATCAGATTGAAAGAGATAATTTTTAATTAGTTTTTACTCCTTTTATTTAAAATATAAATGCATTAAATAAAAAACCCTTAATGGAGGAAAAATTTAAACAAGAACTTAAAAAGAAATTAGAGGCATTCAAATCTGCTAAAGAGTGGTCTGATTTCATTTCATTGTTATCATCACTTGATAGAACAATCAAATCATATGATTGTGATTTTGTACCTGAGATTCCAACTATAACAAAAAGATTAAATCAATGTTTAAACCCGGCTTTGCCAGGAGGCGTTCACACAAAAGCATTACAAACATATTCAAATATATTTAACAAGTTCTCAAAAACGAAATTTGTAAAAAATTTTGGAATTTTATCGTTTGGATTTTTTTCATCTGCTTCCAATTTAAAGAGTATGGCTTTAAGTCAATATCTATTAATAATCCAGAATAACATTTTACCGAATATAACCGAATTAGAAAACTTTATGGAAAATATTCTGATTGGTTTATTAGTTTTCATTGAATCAGAAAGTAGTGATTATTTTCAATCTGCAACGGATTTATTAGAAAAAATAAGGACAAATGTTAATGAATATGTTTTTTATGAAAACATTTGGAGTATTTTTTATACAAATCCTAGTTTGAGAACTCCTATTATTAATTTTCTTCTAAAAAATCCTTCGAATAGTCTTATAAAGGAACCTAAAAACCTTTTAATTCAAGCAATTTCTTCTTCTTTAAACGATAAACACTTATTTAATCTAAGAGGTACTTTGGATATTTTAGTTAATTTACTTCCTTTGGAATCAATTCGTAAATTTCCTGGAATTGAAAAAGTTATTCTTTCCGTAGTTAAATTGTTTATGTTAAGAGATGTTTCAATAAACAAGAGAGTTCTTTTATGGTTAGATTTAAAGAATAAAACAAACTTTAAATTGGTTGCACAAGGTTTAAACCTTTTAATTGAAAATGATCTTTCTTTATTCTTTAGAATTATGATCTTGTTGGTAGATTATGAAGCCTTACATAATTATTTAATAGAGAAATTGATTGTAAAATCCGTCTTTGCTTTAATGGCTGAAGATGATTCAACATTTTTCTGTAAAGTGATTTGTACTAAAGATATTAAAAAAGACAAATTCAAGTACGCAGAAATATTCTTTGACTCTTTAGATAAAAAGGAGTTTTGGCAATGTGTTGAATCACAATTGAAAAAAACATTTAAGGGTAGTCGATTAAAGGGTGGGGCTAAAGAGGAAGAACTTTCGAGTGAGAAGGACTCGGAATTATTTGAAAAAAGTACATTAGAGAAAGAATCGGAATTTTTTGAGAAGTCGGGGATTAAGAAAGTTTTACCTGAAGGGGACAACTTGTTAGAAGGAGAAAATAAGCTATTGGAAAAAGACAAAATTATTACAATAGAAGAACCAAGTTTAGATGAAAACTTAGTATTAAAAACAACTTCATCTATTTACAACAAAGAAGCAGAACAAGTTAAAGATGTTTTAGGCAGAGACATTAATAAATCTATAGATAATTTACTTGAAGAAAATAAAGAGTTTATACATGAAGAGGTTGTAGGAAATGAATTAGACAAGATTAAACATAAAATCTCAAGAGAAAAAACTATTTCAAATGAAGAAACTATTTCAAATGATGAAACTATTTCAGGAGAAGAAACTATTTCAGTAGAAGAAACTATTTCAAATAGAGAAATATTTGAGAAGGAAATAGAGTTTATTAAAGCAAAGAAAGAAGAAGAACAAATCTTAGATGAAGAAATAGAAAATTTAAAAATAAAAGAAGGAATTCCGATTCTTCATCAAACACCTTTGGAAATAAAGGAAGAAACTTCATTTATAAAAGAAAAAATGACGATATTAGAAGAAATCAAAACCTCTGACAATTTTATAGAATTATTAATTTTTTTAAATGATAAATTTGAATTAAACAAAGAGAATTTTTTACCCGAAATATTTATTTTAATTACAAACAATTATTTTGAATTTGAACTTTCAAATTTATTTAAATTATTTAATATTTGTAAATTTAAAATAGAAAATAGAGAATTATATGAAGCATTCGAAAAAGTAGAAATCCAAGATTTTATTTTTTATTGTAAATTTCTAGAAATTTTCATTGAATATTTCAATTTTTTAAATTTCATAAAAATTGATTTTTTAATTAATTTTTATAAAAAATTTATTGCATTAAAAAGTGAAGAGAAATTAAAAATAGAAAATACAATTAGATTATTAATTATAAAGGATAATGAAGTATTAGAACCAATAATATTATTTAACAACCTTTTTTCTTTAATAGATATTAATTCTGTAAAATGTATTTATGTTTATAATACAATTTTCAATAATCAACTAAGAAATTTATTATTAGATGAATTAATTGATTTAAATGAAGAAAGAATTAGAAAAATCAATTTATTTTTTTATTATTTTTATAATTTTATTGAATTAAAAGAAGATTTATTTTTAGATATTTTAATTTATTATTGTAATAAATTAGAGAATTTAAAAATAGAAAAAGATTTCGAATCACAAGCAAATATTATTAATTTATTTAATAATATTTATAATTGTAAATTTATTTTAAATGGAATTATAAAAAATTTACAAAACAATTTTAAGGATGAAGAGATTAAAGATAATAGGATTGTTATGGGTAACCTTATACTTTTAAACAGTTTTATATTACATTCGACATTCTTTAATTATCATTTAATTAAATTCAATACTTCATCTACAATTGAATGTTTAGGAATTCTATTAAAATTAATTTGTAACAAGGAAGATAAGGAAGAGAATAATTTAGAAATTACAATAATATGCTTTGATATAATTAATTTGTTATACTTAAAAGAGACAATTACAAAACACGAGATCCTTTTATTTGATTTATCAAATATTTTTAGACTTCTTTGTGAAAAAAACGAGTTTTACTTTTTTGATAAAGCAAAATATTTATTAGAAATATCGATCAATAAAACAAAGAATGAAAGCTTTACATCAAAAAAAGCAATATTACACTTTATAGATCAAGGTTATTATTCAGATATTATATTTAAAATAGAAAATAAAAAGGAACAATTAGATGTATTTGATAAAATATTCTCAAAGGATATTCATTTTGCTTATAAAGCAATTAAATTTATTCTTAATAAAGGTAATTATTTCACAAAAGATGAGATTGAAAATTCTATTAAAAAAGCAATAGACGCAATAATTAATTTAAAGGAAACAGAATATTATTATAAAAATAAAATACTGGTAATTATTTTAGCTAGAAATAGTTTAATAACCATAAATATTTTATTAGAGAATGATATAGATTTAATAGCACACAAGAATATTACAATTAAACATAAAATTTATGAATTAATTTTAAAGAGAATTTTAACAGAAAATAATGCATTAGAATATTTAACAAAATTAAATGAAAAATTAACTGAAAAGGAATTGGAATACATTGTAAAAAATAATTTAGATAATTTTAAAAATGCTTTTATTGGGAATAGAAAATATCTCACTTTAAACCATTATAGCTATTTAATTAATTTATTTATTAAAGTAAGAATGATAAAGGAAGAATTATTTATTACAATAATAAATAATTTATTATTTTATATTCAAAAGAATATAAATTATAAATTTAAAGAATTTTTAGATATTTATAAAAACATTCTTGATTTAATTAAATTGGGAATTATAGATAAAATAGATTTTAATATAATTATTTATATTATTTTTACTATTTTACAATTAGGAGATAAGAAATTAAATGAAATCAATTATAAAATCATTGAAGAAATAAAAGAAAAAATACCTTTTAAATTATTTTGGGATTATTTTTTAATAAATATCTTTTTTTGTGGGAAAATAGAATTAAAATTAAAAATACAACAAGAATTTATAAAAAATGAACATTCAAGGTTTAATGAATTAACAGGAAGATTGGAACAAATATTCTTTTTAACAAAAGAATCAGAAATAATAAGTAAACATTATACACTTAAAAGAATGGCATGGTTTATATTAGCAGGAGAAATAGATCAATTTATTTCATTTTTACCTAAAATTTTAGAAAAATTAATTGAATTAATTAATTTTGATCCTTTAGTAAGAAAAAGTTTCTTTTTATTATTAAGGGTCATTATATTAAAGAATAAGCATAACAGGTTAATTAATTTATGGCCTATGTTATTTACAGAAATATTTAAATTAATCAACACAACCTCTATTGACATTTTTAAATTTTTAGATCTTTTATTCATTTTAAATTCTGACGAAACAAAAGAATATCAAAGAATCTTTTTTATAAAAAAGGGGGTAGATAAAATATATTTAGAAGATGTTGGGTTCATAGAAGAAGACAATAAATTACAACCCAATGAAACATTTTGTTATTTTGATGATTTAAGCAAGAAAATAGATTTCGAGGTAAGAAAAGAAGTTTTAGAAATTCCTAATAAAAGAAAACCGTTGTTTCCTATGAAGAAAAAGATTAGTGAACTAGAAATAAAGGAATACTTATCTTTTGCGGGATCTTATTATAAATATTTGGATGAGTATGTAATGGAAAATGATGTAGAAACTTTATTGGAGTCGGTGTATGTAGATTTTGATGATGAATGAAGAAATGAATGCTTTAGTAACGGCGGGTTGTTTAGATTATTAAACTTTATTTATTGACTTTTAAAAATTATATGATATTTTATATAATGTATAAGAGGAGTAATATTCCTAAACTTGTCGTCTTTTTCAAACAGAAACTTATACAAATGACTCTTTACCTCATAAAAGTGTAAACGAAAACTTTACATCCAAGTGGTTAAAAGGGGAAGAATGAGCTTATAGAAGAACCATGTTGCTAAAAGATAGATAATATCTAAAGGGTTATTTAATTAGATCTTTGAATTATAAAAAATATTAGTTGGAATAAAGAATGTTCGTTTCTAGATTTGTAACATCTGCGGGTTTGTTTCGTGGTTCGAACTCGTGGATACTATAATCAAACCTCAAAAATTTTTATATATCAGATCATATTTCCTTCATCATCAATATATGACATTAAAATTAAGGATAAAAATCTAAGTGTGCCGTAAAATTTTAATGTCCCTCAGCCAAAAATATTTAAAAATATCTGTTCTAGAAAGTACAAATACTCGTACTTCTAAACTACAGGCGCATTTAAATTGATTTCATTAATTTATCTGTAATATCTTCTTTAACCTTAATTTCTTCAGCAATCAAAGTATAAATAGATGGTTATAGTAATTGTCGTATAGGAGTTATCTGTAATATCTTCTTTAACCTTAATTTCTTCAGTAATAAATTATTATAGTAATTGTCGTATAGAAATTTCATCGGAATTTTAAATTAAGAATTTACATCTTCACTCACACTATTGCATCTCCCAATAGCTTACCTTTTGCTTTTCTCAGCACATTTTATTTCCTCACAAAAGAAAGATCTTCTCTTATAATATGTTCGTCCAAAAGCAAATGTTTTAGGCAAAAATGATTTATAAATGTCTGATCTTGCCTTTGATATTCCCCACATTTCAAAAAAATTCTTAATCATTTCTGTGTCGAAATGTCTTGAGAATTTCAAAAAACCTCACTAACTATTTTATAAGAGAGTTTTTTTATGTTTCAGCCCTTTTTCAATTAGAGTCATCCCATACTGCCATTTTCATTAAATCATTAATTTTAGCTACATAAAATTGCACTGAAGATCTGTTTATCTTAACACTTGTAGTGATCGGAATCATAAATTTAAGAACAAAATCTATATAAATATTATATTTGTCAGCTATTTTTAAACGCACTTAAAAGGGATCAATAAACCATGATTATCTACAAAGTAGCCATCTGCTAAAATAGCGAGTGTAGGTAAATTCTTAATTCAAATTGTTTACATTTGCAAGTTTTATATCCTTTAAAATTCGAGGTTCTGTTGTTTTCCTGCTCAAAGTAATCTAATCAAAATTAATTACAATCTTAAGTTTAGAACTATATTTTCTAATAGTTTGTCTTGTAGCATTAATAATGCCAATTCTTTTGCATTTTTGGGAAGTAATACACAAGATGTATTCGAGATACGAATCCATAATTTTTCTTAAAATTATTTAAATGTCCACCAGAACACAAAATGGTTTGAAATTTTAACTGATCTTTAATATTTGACCTTCTGATTTTAAATATTTGTCTTTTAAGATAAGACCTCTCATATCATAACCCCAATCGTTTTACCTTACACCTATCTTATGATAATGTGTAAATCTTATATCTTCCCTATTCTTCTAATAGATACGATCGATTTATTGTTGTCTTTTAGTGTTGTTTTGTATTCTCCTTTTGTTTTACCCAAGTATTCAAAGATTTGTAGATCGCAAAATATTCGTTTAGCATAAGATTGATCTAGTATGAGATTTGTCTTATATTTCTTTATGAGATTCAAATTGTATTTCTAAAAATATCCTTTTCCACTTTTGATTTTTTTCTTACAGGTAAAAAATTTTATATACACTCTATCATAAAAAAATGGAACCAACAAGTTTCTTTGTTTTTCTCAACAGCGGTAACGAATTAAATTAAGATTAAAAATAGCTTATGCTCTGATTTCCATGATTAAACACAATATTTTCTTATTTTTTCCGTGAATCTCTGTTTTCAACAAACATTTTAATATATTTTTATAATTACAAAAAAATTGCCACAAAAAAAATGGAACTTTTATCAGAAACTAACCGTTTGATTTTCTCTCCAAAATTCTATATATATAACTCTTGCGTAATTTACCCCATATGCCTCAATTACAAAGTGAGAAGAAACGGGAAAGAATACTAGGTATTCTAAAAGCTAAAATTACACTGAAAAAAATATCAGAAATACTGAACATGTCTTTGTCTACAGTAAAAAAAAATCAGCTAAATTTAATAAAAATGAATGTGTAGACAGGAAAAAAGTTTCGGGCCGCCCCAAAAAAAATTCTGAGGATGATATTTCAATAATCATGGAAAGAATCAAAAAATCTCCGAAGACAAGTACCTCAAAACTCGTTAGAGAAATAGCTAACAACCGTGGTGAACCAGTGAGAAGAGCATTACATTCACAAAATTTGGTTTCTGCTGTAGCAGCCGTAAAACCACTTTTATCGCGAGATCAATTGTTAAGAAGATTTAATATTGCAGTCGAATGGTTTATGTGGCAATTTAAAATATTTAAAAACGTAATATTTAGTGACGAATCACGGTTTGATATTTTTCAGGGCGATGGAGAGTGTAAAATATGGCGTCGTCAAGGAACTCGTTATGATTTGGAGAATTGTTCGCCTTCGGTAAAATTTGGTTGTGGATCTGTTATGGTATGTGGTTGTATTGGATATAATGGTGTAGGTAAACTTGAAATTTTTAATGGTACGATGGATAGCATCAAGTATGTGTTGGTTTTAAGCACTTGTCTACACGAATCGGTCAAGCTTCTAGGTTTGACATAAAAATTTTTATTTCAACAAGACAATGCTCCGTGCCATACAGGCAAGTATACAATATTTTATTTTGTCGAAAACAAAATTAATGTAATTGATTGGCCATCACAATCGCCCGACTTAAATCCTATTGAAAATTTGTGGTCTTTTATCGATGCAGAACTTGAAAAAAGGTTGTTAAAAAAAGTCTTCTTTAATTGACGAAATAAAAGCAATATGGGCGAATATACCTGTTTCATATATTCGAAAGTTTTATGATTCAATACCAAGACGTTTGGAACTTATTATACGAAATAAAGGGGGTCATATACCTTATTAAATTTATTAGTTCCATTTTTTTGTGGCTATTTTTTTATAATCATAAAAATATATTAAAATGTATGTTGAAAACAGAGATTCACGAAAAAAAAAGAAAAGTTTGTGTTTAATCATGGAAATCATAGTATAAACTATTTTCAATCCTAATTTAATTCGTTACCACTTTTGAGAAAAACAAAAAATCTTGTTGGTTTCATTTTTTTGTGGCAGAGTGTATAGTACAGGCAGCTACAACTCTACAGATAATAGTCTCTGAGTATTTTAAAAAAAATTGATTGCAAAAATATTCAAATCGATTAACACCGTAATCATGAATTTTATGAATTTTCTTGTTTCTATTCTCATTGTATCAATTTCCTATTCGTGAAATACTCGTATACGAAGGCCTTCTTAATCTCTTAAAAACGGTGCCTTTGTTTATTAACAAGAAGCTTTCGGCTTTCTTCTTTAGTCTGTATTTGGAATCTTTAGATAAATTTACTTCTTGACCTTACCCATTACAAATAAACAAATGTTTCATACTCCTCTCTGTTCGATACTATAGAAACCATGGGGCAATTGATTAAAAAAATTTTAAATTTGTTAAAAAATGTTATTAATATATTTTGTTTTTAATTATATTTGCGTATTGACAGTACATTGGTACAATGCGTTAAAATAATTTGTACATCCCGGTTCGAATCCAACCCAGTCAGTTTGTTTCAATTAAATCTTAAATTTACATGATTCATTTCGAAATCGTACTCGCCTCATATCGGGCCCGTACACGCTATGCGCGCCACAATTATTAAGTTTGGATTACAGCTTCTTATTATACATTCCTCTAGTGGTTGCAATTTAGAAGTACTATTACGTAGCAAAGATTGTATTTTTATATTACTTGGAACAGAAATCATTTTACGTGTAAGGAAATTATGACATTTCTATTAGTTCTTTTAAAATGTGCGTTAATATCATATAGCTATTTGTTTAGACAGCATCCATGTATTATTATTATGTGTATACCTAAAATATGCTTCCATATTAAAAGTATTAAAAGTTCAACAAGGGCTATACCTTCCGAAAATTAAAGCTTCAGTTTTTACTACACTAACAAAATTTAACATAGCATTATATACCTCGACATTTATAACGTTTTATGTCACTTCTTACAAACCTTTGTGTTACGAAGTGAAGTTTAAAACATAATATTTAATTAATGTTTTTGTTTCTCGTTGTGCCTGGGTGATGCAACTAGATTTTTTAAATATACATATCCAATTTTGGTTATTTTACATCAGTCAATTAACCAAAAAAAATAATTGAATCAAACTCTCCAACACATTAAAAAGTTCAAGCTTGAAGAAAACAACACTTTCATCGCAATTATAAAAGTTATCCTCATAAGATATTTCCAATAGTTGTTATGAACTCAAGCCTTTTAACTTTCAAATTTCATCATCATTTTGTTTAAAAGGAATATTATGCTTTTAATAAGATTAAATAACAACCAATTTTGTGCGTCAACCTCATGTTTTTTTCGATCATTTTCGGAGTTTTCATTATTCTATAGTTATAATGCTTTTTATTTGTGTAAAAATCTCCGTAAGTTTCAGTAAAACCAAATCACTCTTCTAATTTCTTATTCAGATCCACAAATTTAAGGTTCGTAGAAATGGACCAAGTCTACTATAAGCAATAAAAACTACATATTTTTTTCCAACCTTCATAAAAATCCCGATAGAATGTTTGTGTATGGCTATACAAAGTTTAGAACCAACATCATCGGCTATTATAAGCTGTACATATTGCATTTAATAACTGAGACTTTTATTTCAAAAACAATTTGTAAGTTGCTTTTATTTCTTCATATTGAGTAAGAAAATATTTTTTGAAAACGATTGTCGGTATGAACAAATACAATTATTAATTCTTTGAAAAAACATATATGGGAATTGACTTTAATATAGAAATTGACTTTTATATAGAAATTGACTTTTATTTGAAATTGACTTTTATATAAAAATTGACATTTCATCAAAAAATGAAAGTTTGACCGTATTATTATAATTTAATTTTAAAATAATCATTCTTATTTTTTATTATCTTTAAATCTTCCAACTTGTTATCAAATATAATTCTATAAGTACACATATTTTCATATAAATAACTATTTTTAGGTTCAAAACAGACACCTTCGGGTGTTTTAACATGTTTAAAATGGTTTATCACAATCACTTGATTATTATTATATATACATTCCCATAGTTCATTAAATACAATCAAAGGTTCTTTCGTTTGTTCAATAAAGAAATTTAAATAATCAATAACAATTATTTTATTCTTTAATTCATCTAAGAAATAAAATAATTCATTAATTGATTCAATAAAATTGATGTTCCTATTATTTAAATACAAATTTAGGTTAACATCTATAACAATAGCATTGTGTGGTATTATTTCATTATATAAAGAGTCAGGCATTACACAAAGCTCTATAAGGCAATTCTCTTTTATTGATAGCATAAATTAAATATTTAAAAAAATAAAATAAAAAAACATTTTCTTCTTTTATTTGCATAAATTAAAAATCTTTCTTTTTCATTTTCTGAATTTTTTTCAATCTGAAAAATTCTTCTCTCTCATTTTCATCCAATTCCGCTAAAATATAATTTAAAGTATTTTTCAATTTTGGTATCATCATAAATTCTAATGCGTTAATCTTCCTATTTGTGCTCCTGTACACTTCATTTAAGGCTTTAAAAGAGTTTTGAAGTGTACATAATTCAATTAACAATTCTAATCCCAAAATAAAATCATCTCTACATTTCATTATTGATTGTCCTGTTTTACCGTAAGAAATTACAGCCGTCTTATCATGTTGTATTAATTGAAAGGTTGGTAAAGAAACACCTGATATTTGTTCTATAGAAGTGTCTATAAAAATAGGTTTCTTTCTACAAGCATTTATATAAGAAGGAAGAGATGCACCTAAATATTCTGCGTGTGTCAATGAAGAGTAAGCTTCATTGATTGTGTAATTTGCTATTCTTCTTTTTTCATCTAAAATATTATTTAGTTTTCTAAATCTGGTTTGTAATGCATCGCTCTTCTTTTTTAATAAGCTATGCCCATTCTCAGCACTCTTTAATCTTGTCTCTATAATATTTTTATTCATTCTAGTAGGAAAAATTGCGATTTTCTTGTCTGACATTATTGTTTTAAAAAATATTTTTAAAATCATTTTCTAATCCCAATTCTTTTTTTAGAAAAAAGGTTTTATTATTGAAATATAAAAGATCATAAATGATCTCATACTCATATTGTAAAATATATTGAATTAATAATATTTATAGTAGTAT
>CAUVYK010000310.1:70099-138439 GCA_963556175.1 Tipula confusa
TCCTTAAATACATTTAATATTGAATTATATGCATCCATAGTTTTACCTTGAAGAAATATACAATTAGATAAATTCATAAACTCTACTGAAGGAATGTTTTGATCATTGAGTCTTTCTTTAAAGTTTTTTGTTAATGAATGAATGAAATTATTTTCATGCATAAAAAAACTTAAGAATATTATTTTATACTATGTTCAATTCTCATTTATTAACCAATGTTTTTTTAAAACATTGTTTGATTTTTAACCACTTGTAGGAATAGAATCTAAAAGATTATAAGTAAATGGAAAAAGCAAGAATATTATTAGATGAATTATTAGGTCCTAATAGAAATAGAATAGAAAAATTAAAATGGATAGAAGAAGAACAAATTGAAACATGTAAATACATGTTGGCAGGTTTATGTCCATTCATAATTTTAGAATCATTTAAATTAAATTATAAGCGTTGTGAATTTAAAGATCATAATAAAATACTCATTAAATTATACGAAGAAAATAATAAACCGAATTTAAAAGAATACGAAAACAATTTATTTAATGAATTAAAAAAAATTTACAAAATTTTCTTGATTAAAGAATCTTTTTATTCAAATGAAACAAAAAAGTTTTTTTATGAAATTAAAATTAAAGAAAATTTAAAAGATTTTTTAGAAAAGAAAATTGAAAAAAATGGATTATTAACAAAGTTAAAGAATTTTAATAATGAAATAGAGAAATTGGAAATGGAATGTAGAAATTGTAATTGTGGTAAAAAAATAGATATAAAAACAACCAAAGAATTATATGAATATCATTGTAAAAGTAGATATCACAAAGAAATTATGAAAATTTTAGATAAATTTAATGAACTTTTATTAAAAAATAATTATAAATTAAAAGAATTAATTAAATTTTAAGGATTTAAAAGAATTTAAAGAGGGTTAATGCATTAAATTTTAAGGATTTAAAATAAAAGTTTATTAAATTCTTTTAAATCCTTAAAATTTAATTAATTTATAAATATTAATGAAGAATTTATAGATTATTATCCTTTTTCAAATAATTAAAATATAATATTTTTGTGTCTATTATTATCTGTTTATTTTTCTTTATTTCTAAATATCATTTAAATTTTATGTTGTATTTATATGGTTGTTCTATTTTCAAGAATAATCTTCTTATATCCTGGCTCTTTTATTTCTTATTATGAATTAGATTTGTAGGTGTATCTGTTTAGTTCATAATTTATTAATGTTTGTATTTTCCATTCCGTTTATAAACAAAACCTTTTGTAGTAAAAGATGTGTTTTCTATGATTGATGATCATACATATTATATTGCCAGATTAAACCCATCTCCTTAATTACTAGAAGTGACGAATTTATTGTTATTTACCGACATGTAATGGAAACTATTTTACAATGATTCTTTATTCAATGGTGATTTCTACGGTTAAAAATCACTATTTTGAATCCCTTGGTTTGAACCTTAATATTATGATCCGTTCTGTAAATATAGAAAATCACCACATTTCTAAAATAAAATGTGTTACGCCATTTATTCCATGACGAAAATGTTACAAAGGTTTTTGCTAAAAAATGTATTGTTTTTATCCATTAAATTTATGCGCATGAAACAGATAGGGAGTATACAAAAGGACTGCAGATATAATATATCAGCACTTTCAAACACTGTTTTTTCTGAAAAACATAACTTTCCGTGATTTTTTTCGAAGATTTTGATTTTGTAATATGAATGTTGTGTGTATTAAAGCTATAACTGTTATTCTCCAAATACCATAAAATGAATAAGAACTTAATTCACGATAATTTAATTGAAGAAATAAATAACACAGATTTGAAAATCGAGGCGAAGGGTAGCGGTTCAGCTCGAAGAAACAAAATTTGAGAAAAAGAAGTATGATCGCAGAACAAAAATCGAAAGAACATCGGTTCTGGGAGGCGTTGAAAACACCACAGAGCCGCGATTTTTTTGCATTGAAGCCGAAAGTCGTGACGCTGTAAAATCGAACGTGTTTTTTCAAACTTAGATATCGCAGGAGTCAATAGTAATAACTTGGGAAATATTGTAATACCTTCAGAAGCCATGTTAATTTTGACCTTCACTAGGTTAACATAGTATTTTATACATAACTGGCGAAGAAACGAACAAAAATACTATTGATGAAACAGGGAAGAATTATTTGAGTTTACATGGCGAAGAATGGAATGACTATTTTTTGAATAAACACACCATGGTGTCAAGAAAGCGATTCCAAGTATGAACGGCGTTAAGAATGACTTATTATTTGGTCTACAAAGCGAAGACAATCCTTATTTCCAGTTAACCCCTCAACAATCAGTGTTTAGTTTGCTATCATATAAAAACACGACGAGGTTTCAAAGGGAGATGAACTATCAAACCATAAAATTGAAACATTCCCTAATTAATCAATGTATTATTTTTTAAATAATTTTAATAAAAAAAGAAATAATCTTTTTAAAATTAAATCCCATGCATAAAAGAATGAACAACGACCGTTTAAAAGAAAAGAAGCGAGGATCAATTAAAACAGCCACTCAAAACAAAGTAGCTATAATACCACATCCAAGGTTTGCAGGAACATTTGTCTGTAGAGGTAAAGAAGATTTCCTAGCCACCAAGAATATGAATATAGGATTAAGTGTTTACGGAGAAAAAAGAGTGTCAGTTGCTTTAAATCAAGAGAAGATTGAATACAGAGTATGGAATCCTTTCAGAAGTAAATTAGCAGCAGCTATAGTTGGTGGAGTAGATAATATTTATATAGCACCAGGATCCAAAGTATTATATCTTGGTGCAGCAAGCGGTACCACAGTATCCCACGTTTCTGACATTGTAGGATCAGAAGGAATTGTCTACGCAGTAGAATTTTCAGAAAGATCTGGAAGAGATTTGATTAAATTGGCTATGAAGAGAAGAAATATTATACCGATTATTGAAGATGCAAGATATCCTGGTAGGTATCGAATGTTAGTTCCTATGGTAGATTCAATCTTTTCTGATGTAGCACAACCAGATCAATCAAGAATTGTTGCTTTAAATGCCTCTTATTATTTAAAGAACAAAGGAGGGGTCTTAATTTCTATTAAAGCCAATTGTGTTGATTCCACTTTACAACCAACAGTAGTTTTTGCAGGTGAAGTAGAAAAGTTAAGAAAAGATAATATTAAACCAAAGGAACAAGTTTCATTAGAACCTTTTGAAAAGGATCATGCGGTTTTTGTTGGTATTTATAAACCAAATAAATAAAAGTACAGGTAAAAGATTTAAATAAAAGTAATTATTTCTAATAAATTGTAAAAGTAATTAATTGTAAATTTATTTTATTAATTTAATTGTAAAAGTAATTATGGTACAAGTATACTAAAAGGGGGCCAATTTTTAATATTAATTAATATTTTATTAAAAAATTAATTATATAAAATTACAAAAAAAATAAAGAAAGTATGTTATTATCGGAATTATACGCATTACGTTCAAATCCACTTAATGTGATTAACTACTTTTCAAATCATATGTTAATTGCTCCTCGCCCAATTTGCCATGTATGTTTTCGTCCAATGATATTAATAAAACATGCTGATTCCATTAACGAATATATATATTTATGTCGGGTTCGAAAGGTAACTGAATCACATAAAATTAAAAAATCAATTACTGCAGGAAGTTTTTTTGAAAATTCTAAATTGTCCTTAAAACAACATCTAGAATTACTTTTCTTTGAGGTGCCGAGAGTTCTATTAAACATGTTAAGAAATTTGCTGACATTTCTAGAAAAATTATTATTCAATGGTTTCAATACTATAGAAACATTTGTTCGTGGAAGCTTGTTACCAAACCTTTACTTTTTGGTGGCGAAGGTAATTGTGTTCAAATTGATGAATCAAAATTCATAATTTATTGCATCATAGGGGTGAAGCTAGAGATAATACTGTTAAAGATTGAGTTTTCGAATTTTCGATATGGTTTCTAAGAACGTGCATTTAGAGTTATTCGAAAACAGGAGACAAGAAACAATTTTTCCAATTATTGCACGCATTGTTTTAACTTGCACCAAAATTTGGAGTGATGAATTCTCAACATATACCGGTGGTCCAAACAGAAACATTGATTCTCCCGCCCGCTAAGTCTTTGGGATCCATATATACATGAATATGTTAACCACACTGAACACTTTGTCGATCCTGTTACTGATCGTAACACAAATGCATTGAAGGATCGTGGTCTTTATGTAAAAGAAAATTTAAATATATGTTCGGTACAAGAGCTTCATTTATTTCCTCATATCTTGATGAATTTATGTATTGGAGAAGATTTATTAATGACGATAATGCCTTTGAAGTGATATTATTACATATTAAGGAAAAATATGATTTTAATGGTTAATTAAAATTTAACCAATTTTAATTTTTTATATTTTTTCTTTATTTTTTTTTTGTAATTTTATATAATTAATATTAAAAATTGGCCCCCGATAGTATACTTGTACCGTAATTAATTGTAGAATTGTAAAAGTAATTAATTGTAAATTGTAAAAGTAATTATATAACCAACCAATAGAATATTAAAGTATAAAATTAAAATATTTATTTGAACTAATTCAAACAATTAAGAATATAATGATTTCTAATAAAAACAAATAAATTTTTATAACTCCATTTCCTTTTCTCACACTCTTCTTCAATTTTCCCTTTTAATAAATATTCAATTTTTTCTCTTCCAAATCTTTCAAGAATATTCTTAAACAACAATCCCCAATCTTCATATTTTAATTGAATTACATGGTTTAATAAGAGGTCTGTCTTAGAGTGTTTATAAAACACCAACCCTGGTGTATCAATAATATTTATATTATCAATAAAGTAATTCTGTAAATGTTTCGTTTTACCAGGCAAACTATTTACACCACTTTTTACTTTACCGATTAATAGATTCATTGTACTACTCTTTCCAACATTTGGGTATCCAACAAAGACGACCGTTCTATATTTCTTTAAAATATTTAACATGGTCTCTCTTTCTTCATTACAAGAATAAAAGAAATATTCACAATTCTTTAACACAAACTTCTCCTTCAAATCACTAAACCTCTCTCTTAAAACATTAAGACTCTCTTTAACAAGATCTGATTTATTAACAAGAATTAAATGGTTCTTGTCTGTGTAACGATTAATTAAATCTACATTCAAATAAAATTCAATGTCTCTTGCTTCTATAACTTGGGCAATACAATCCGCCTTCTCTATTCCTATAAAGAATTGCCTCCATACTTCATAATTCTTTTCAAAAACGTAATCTTCTTTGTTTTTTAACCACTCGGCAAAGATTTTCGCTTCGTAATCTAAAATATTTATTTCTAACTCTTTTAATTTGTTGATGGTCTCTTGATTAAGTCTTGGGGGGAAGGATAAGTTAAAATCTAGGCTTAAAATACTGTTGTCGAATGGCTCTGAAACGGTGTATGAACAGCTGTTCAAAAGAGACTTCATTGATTTCCTATTTCTTGGTACAAATTTTTTGTTAATGAGTGATCTTCCGACTTCGAATTTCATTTTAAATATTTAAAAAAATAATTTTTTTAAATATCGTTTGTTTGGGATCTAGTCCAGGTTGTATTTTATGGATTGATAAGCAGAACTTTTAAAAGTATCGGTTGTTGGGATCGAGTCTCCTTTTTATACCATGGTATATTTTAATTGTTCAGCAAAACTGCTTAAAATATAAATTTCTTGTATAAAAAAGTCTTTTTTGAAATGTATAGATTATTTGGTTGAAGTGTATGTATGGACCCTCAAGTTCGAACAAAAAAAAACCACACAATTTAAAAATTAAAATAATATTAAAAAATAGAAATTGCAAATTAGATCTTTATTGTATTTAAAAAAGATTCCCACAAATTATTATTGTTTTTCCGGTACTTTTACAGAATCCCCCCTATTTTGAAAATTAAATAAAAAATAGGGATCCATACCTTTTTCCCCGTTAAAAATTATTTTTATGAAAAAAAAATAACAAGATAAAACTTTTTTAAAATTATATAAAATTTCAAATTAAATAAATCGCATTAAAAAATTTAATAATGATGAAACTATTTTCGTTTTTTATTTTAATACGAATATATCTTTAAAAATAGAATAAACGCCCTTCATCCTAAACAAACCGGTGCCTCAACAACCTTAATTAAATTAAATTCAAAAATACAACCAATCAACCCCACCAAACCATAAAGAATTTTGAAATACCCAGACTATAAATACTAACCAATACAAAAATAATTTAAATAAACCTACTTGCCACAGTCACTTCGACTACACCACGTACATTCAATATAATAAAAAAAATATCTTCATCTCTATAATCCAAATAAATTCTTCTATACGCACAATGATAGACTTTTTTTGGTAAGTGTCTACTTTTAGGGGGGTGAGATCGACCACAATTTAAAATTTATTAAAAACTAGTTAAATAAATTTCGTATGCCTTTATTTATATCACATGTTCTAATCTCTATTTTTATCTTTCATAAGGCATCTTCTAAAAAGACATGAATAAAAGACTTTTGATCGAATAAACACTAACAGAAGAAGAAGCGTTTATATATGCACGTTTAATCGGATTATTATCCCCAAATAAAAAAAATAAAATGTATTAGAGGTCATTGTACCGGAACAATGGATGTTAACAAAACGCAATTTTTTATTTACATATAATAAACCAAGATAACTCGCATTTATAAACGCTTCTTCTTCTGTTAGTGTTTATTCGATCAAAAGTCTGTAATTCATGTCTTTTTATAAGATGCCTTATGAAAAATAAAAATAGAGATTAGAACATGTATTAAAAATAAAGAAATTAAAATTTATTTTCAATTTTTAATTTTCAAAAAAATATTTGTGGTCGATCTCACCCCACCAAAAGTAGACACTTACCAAAAAATGTTTAACCAAAAATTTTTAACTTATTGTGGGTCCTGATTGAATGTAGGCAATCTTGGTATTGCCAAACCATTTCTTGTGGTCCTAGTTCTCGAAATTTGACTTAATTCATTAAAATCATAGATGTAAAAAACGACTGAAATGAAATAAAAAACGAAAAAAAAACGAATTTTGCAACAAAAAATAAAAAACGGAAAAAAACGATAAAGAAGCTGGAATTAAGCTAAAAACTAGTTTTAATTCTTAAACTTTTAGATCTATTAATTATAAACATTATGTAATTATTTATACAAGTTAAATGAATATAAAACTAAATTTTAGTTATGAAAAGGTAATAATTGTAATTGCAAAACTGTACTTGAAAAATTTACCTATAAGCCTGAATCGCCAACAGAATTTCAGGTCTTAAACTAATCCTCATCTTCAGATGACCATTCCACAGTTTCTTCAATTTGATTAATATCAATCATTTTATCAGTTAATCGTAGATTACTATGTACAAAGACTACATCTCGTACTTTTGCGCAGTTTAGTCGGTTTCTCTTCTTTGTGTGAATGAATTCAAAGGTGGACCAATTTCTTTCATACGCTGACGCTGATGCCACTTGCGACAAAACACGAATAGCTACTTTCTGTAATTCAGGCACATGAGCACCAAATGCTAACCACCAACGAAAAGCTGGCATTTCTTTCGCAGCAGCAGTTGCCACATCGCGTGCAAACAGCCCCTGGCCAGCACGATAAACACTATGTTGCTGGATTGCTTTTACCTGAGACTTTACGTCACCATTATGAATTCTCTCAGTCATAGCGTGAAATCCCGAAATAACTTCTTCATTTTCATGTTGAAAGAAAGCTTCATACTCAGGATCTAGTACAAAACCTGTTGAATAGAGATCTGTGTGTAACATTTTCCAACGAGTTGCGACAAGCATTCTGACTTCCGTTTTCTTTTCCGCATCTAAAGTAGAACTGTCAATATCCTGGTCAGCTTGAAACATTTTCCAATATATCTTTCCTACACATGGTACGTCTCCATCAATTAAACGCAATACAGACACAAATGGTGCACAAATTGAAGTCAATTGCAACAGAAGATCCAAATATCGATTGTTAAGTATACTTTCCGTCACAGGTAGTCCCCTTTCAGCATACTTCGGTGCCGACATCCACTTCTTATAATCGCGATTCATATCAGTTTCTTGTAAAGCATCTTTCGTTTAATGTAAACGTTGTAACATTATAAAAGAAGTTGCAAAACGTGTTTCACCAGGTTTCAGCAATTCCAGAGTTGAATGTGCACGGAAAAACGCCAATGATGCTTGATGTGTCGTTATGAATTTAACTATAGAATGTCCATCTGCAATAATGCTGTCAACCCATGGTAACTTTCCAATATCTTCAAGCAACAGGTCAAGACAATGAGCTGCACAAGGCGAGCATACGACTGATGGAAAAGCTTCGCTGATTTTTTTCCTTGCTGCAACGCAATTGGCTGCGCTATCGGTAACAACTTGAACAATATTCATAACCCCAACAGCTTCAATATTACTGGTTAATTCTCTTGCAGTAAAATTACTATCCTTGATATCCCCGACGTATCTATTGCGTCAAGAAACATCGTACCATTACCTGTTACAATAAGACAATTGATCATAGGTCGATTTTGTATGTTAGACCAACCATCACTGACCAAGGTTCCGCCAAGAGAGGACATTTGTAATTTGTAGTCAGAAAGATTTTGTTCAATTCTAGAAACCTCCGCGGCTAGCAATTTCTCTGATATTGATGTTCGATTGGGTGCTCTGTAACTTGGTCCACACTTTGAAACAGCTTCAATGGCCTCCTTGAAGTATTTGCTTTCTGCAACTACAAATGGAATACCGTTTGCAAAAAATAAACGCGCAATTGCGGCATCGGCCATTCGTTTTGATCCACTTTTAATCATGTCAGTCAAACACGTCTGTTTTGAACTTGAAGTGTGAGCTTCTGAGTTAGCAGCATGTTTGATCGCTCTGTCCAACGCTTTTCGTTTTCTTTTCATTGCATCTTGATTTGCTCTTTCAGTATTATCTTTTTTAATCAAATTTTTAATGCTATTGGGCCTTTTCACATGATTTTATATTGATATCTTCTCCTGCAAGATGACCCCTAATACGGATTATTCCACCGGAATAAACTTTATCACAGTAAATACATTTCAATTTGACCAATGCTAAACCTTTTTCTTTCTCATTTATCACAGTAACGTGAAGCCATTCGATATTTTTTTCTTTTGGCATTTGGGGTAATTAAATCTTTTATTATCGTGTGAAAAAATTGTTAATTAATTACTTTACTTTTATATTTTTTTTCTTTTAGGCTGCTACATTACCAATAGTGTTTTTACTTATAAACAGAAGACGTAAGTAATAGTGAGTAAATTAGGTAAAGTCTTGACATACGGAAGGCAACTAAAAAGACATTCAACAAAAAAATAATTAAAAAAATGTATAATGATAAAAAACGGAAAAAAATATCAAAAACGGAAAAAAAAAATAAAAAACGGAAAAAAACGATGATTTATGAAATAATAAAAAACGGAAAAATACGTTTTTTACATCTATGATTAAAATATTCGTACCGAAAGTTATCAATTTCCATTCTTTCTTCTTCTGACAATTCGCCTAATTGTGTTGTATTACCGCTTATCAACAAATTAGAAGCAACATTAAATCCATTATATCCAAGCAATTCCTGAACCGGGGATTTATTTATTGCTCTATTATGTTTTATATTATATTCATATATAATCATAATTAAAATATCAACCCATCTTAAAGTTTGTTTAGTGGTCATTACCGCAAGTAACATTTTTTTAATCGTAAAATTTAACCTTTCCACTTGACCCTGGCTTTGAGGGTGATAAGGCCGGCCAAATACTTGTCTAATGTTAAACCTTAGACATAATTCATTTATTTTATTGTTGCGAAATTCCCACACGTTATCAGAATGAAGTTCTTTTGGAATGTAACACTGCATGAATAAATTTTCAAGATTAATATATACTTCATTGGCTGTTCTTGTCAGGCATGGATATGACCATGCAAATTTACTGTTGCAATCTATAATATTCAAAATATATTTGAAACCATTATTTGAATCATGATATTCAATCATATATGTTATGTTAACCATAAACCGATCAAATTTATTTAAAATAATAATCGGATTACTGGTTTCGACTATTCTTGTAGTAGTTCTTTGCAAAAAATTAAACAATCATTTAAAACAGTTTTAATATCTTCCTTCTTTATATTATAATATCTATTGTTCAATTCAATAAATAAACTACTAATTCCCCTATGAGATCGTAGATGTATATCGTTAATAATGTTATATTTTCTAATCCAATTGAAATCTTCAAGATACTCTAAATATTCCCCATCAGTATTTTTTATAAATAATCGGTTGTTTAAAACGTATAACTTTCTTGTTTTCCGTTTAAAATTGATGATGTCTTGTCCCTGTAGGTGATTCGGTAAAATTCCATGCTGTAAATATTGTAATATAGATAGATATTCTGTTTCGTCGCAAATATTAATTCTCTTTGGCATGTCGATTGTTCTTTTGGTTATATATATTTTTATTAAAAACGTCATTTGCGGGATTTGAACCTATTCAATATTTCTCAAATCATTATTTCTCACTACAGGGTTTTATGTTTGGCACAAATTGACAAACCGAAATTTCTGGAATTGAAACACAATAGAGGAAGTGCTAGTGGTAATGCCAGAAGTAAGTGTTGAGTTTTTGGAATAATGGATATGACAACAAAACAAGTTTTCATTAAAATAGTACGAGACAGGAAAAGAGAAACACGTTTTCCAATTATTTCGCAAATTGTTCCGCCAGGTTCGAAAATTTGGAGTGATGATTTTTCAGTGTATACCGGTGGACCCTTTCATCCTCGACATGAATATTCCACATTGCAAAACTGGGTCCATTTGTTCATGAAGTTGTCAATCACAGTTTTTATTTTAAAGATCCCATTACAGGTGTGCATACAAATAATATTGAGCGTGTTGGAATGCTGCCAAGCAAAAATTTAAATCGATGAACGGAACATCAAGAAGAAATTTACAAAGTTATTTAGATGAATATATGTGTCGTAAAACTTTTTTGGGACCGATGATATTTTTTCCAGCGTAGTAGATTTTATTAGTTCTTATAATTATTATTTTTTTTTTAAAAATGGGGGGTTAGTTTTAATAATAGCCAAATATTATTAACCTAACCTAGCTAACCTAGGTTAATATCGGAATTCGAACTCGGAGGTACCAAAGTAAAGTTCAACCTTATATTTAGTGTATTTATAGATATGTAAAGATCCAGTTCAATCTACTATTACAATAACAGGACACTCTTCGAAAACAGTCAATCGTACTTTTAATATATTATATAGCCGCTGATTTGGATTTGAAGATCCGATGATAAGCAGAACGGAAGTCATCTTCAATTGGATGAATGTAAATTTTGGGAAGAGAAAGTACCATAGGTGGTATCGAGTTGAGGGTGTTTGGTGGGGTTGAAGTGACCGAAGAGAGGAGGATGTTTGCAGTGGTTATTGATAGGCGATATTCCGAAACTTTAAACGGTTTAATTTTAAAACCCGTACTACCAGGTTCAATAGTAGTAACCGATAGTTGGAATAGCTACAGCGAATTCAAAAAGAATACGACATATAGCCATTATTGGGTTAATCATTCTATTAGTTCAGAAATATTGAAGAGTTTCATATCAATATTTTTGAAAGCTTCTGGAATGTTATAAAAATAAAAGTTAAACCCGCGGTAAGAATAAAAATAAGACCCCAGAGATATCTATTTGTGTTCATTTGGGGCAGAAAAAACGCAACTATCTTTGGAGATTTTTTTACGTAAAATTAATTTTTAATCATTATAAATTTTCCTTTGATGTATTAATAGAAACCGTTTTCTTACAATTCGAACTCGGTGGATCAGTTCCCAAAGTTGATCTTACAGGTGGCACTTGAAAAATTATGTCGACCTGATACAGGAAGTCCACAAATCGCCAGTAAAGTGTTTGACAGAAACTCAAGCATACATATATCAAAGATATGTACTGGCAGATCAATTCTGGTTCGTATTTATTCGATTGGTTATAGAGACAGAAGTTTGGCACTTCTTTTAATATGATTGTCGAGCAGATTAAAAGGTTCATATGCTTTAATAAAGGATCTCGTTTAATTTTTTGCAATTTACAGTAATATTTTATTTTCGAAAAGGAGTTTCAGTACAAATGCCAAATTTACATTTTTTATTGTATTTTTATGCTTTACCTGAAATTTGATAACTTTAATTGTTGTAGCAGTGTCGGCTTATGTGATATTTCTAAAATCTACAAATCAGATCTTAAGATTTATACTTTATTTGCGATAAAATATAAACTACTAAGCATGAGATCCTTTTTTACTACTCGTCATTTGTTATTTACACTTCAATATTTTTTAATTACCTTAAATATCCACAAACCTTCTGATTATTTAATTGCATAACGAGTATATGATTCTGAATTTTATAGGAAATTAGTTTTGGTATATTCGTCTTATAACAATGTTAACGCACATTTATGATCAATTGCAAAAGAATATATTCGACCATAAATGATTTGTGATAACAGCAAATTTTAGATTTCAAGCTGGTAATTACTCGAATGTGTTATGTTTTTGTAAACTTTAAAGATTTTTCACTAACTAGTTGTAGTATTAATTTGTATTTTCATAAAGGACAAAAACTTGAGCCTGGCATAGGTCGTTGAGGCGCAATTTAAAGGCTTACTTCTGAGTTTAACTCTAGGGTTTAGGTTTCTGATTAAATATTATTATATTGCCATGTTTCCTTCTTTTTTTGAAATATAAAATACATTCATGAATGAAAATATGGCACTAGAATATTTAATTCTAAACAACATTATTACGCCTCCAACACGTTGCATATATTACCTATCCCGCTGGCTCAAAATCCACTAGAGCAATTCCGATACAAGAAAAGTGAATTGTAGAAAGGACACTAGACCTTCACACTAAACAGTTGTCGAAAATTGTAAAATCCCGTAGAATAAAATTTCATTTATGGCTTGCTAAATATTATTTTTGATAACGATTCAAAATATCACGAAATGTTCAAATACGAGCATTTTTAATGCATTTAGCCGATAAATAAAAGGATTTGTACAACTTAATCAACAAAACAACGAAGTGACCAAGCAGTGTTGTTTAGTTAAATGAAAGCAAATATAAAAAAAGGACAATATAACCGCGGACTTGAGCTCGAAGGGGTGTGGATGTTTGGAGGTATAGAACTAGCAAATGAACATAAATTTTTTTGCGGTTGAAGTAGAAAATAGAAATACAGACTTTAAATGAAATAATAGTCGTTATACTCCGACCAGGATATATCGTTGTAACTGATGGCTGGCGCGAGTACTATGGATTAAAAATCACGAAGATTTTATTCATGAAGAAGTTAATCAGAAAATAGAATATGTAAATTCTGAAGGATTACCAACAACATAGAAGGCAGATGATCCGTTTTAAAACGAGTAATTCATCCTCGAATGCGAGTAAAAGATAAAATAACAAACAACACTTTTTTATTTATGTGAAGTAGAAAAAACAAAAATGAGAATATTTGGCATAAAGTCCCCAATTTATTTACGAAAACAATGTTTTATCCCCCAATAATGGGGATAGGATGTATAATTCAACTTAACTCTACGTAATTCTAAATCCAAGTAACAAAAACCTCTTTTCTAATTGTAAAGTAACCTAACCATGTTCCCAGATATTATCAATTATACGTGAGAAGATGTTGTTTTTTATAGCCTAACCTTAAAAAACAATTCTATAATGAATAATATCTCAATATTATACTTGTATCACTAATTAAATGAACATAAGTAAATAAATGATTATAAATGTAAATTAAATATAAATATAAAAACAATAAATATAAATGTAAGTAAATGATTATGAATGTAAACTAAATATAAATATAAAAACAATAAATATAAATGTAAGTAAATGATTATAAATGTAAGTAAATGATTATAAATGTAAGTAAATGATTATAAATGTAAATTAAATATAAATATAAAAACAATAAATATAAATATAAGAATAATAAATATAAGAATAATAAATATAAAAATAATAAATAATAAATAATAATTAATAAATATAAAAAAAATAAATAATAAATAATAAAAAATAAATAAATATTAAAGATATGCCAATGTCTCTCGACAAAATCCCAGAAACACATCAAATAATTGAGAGTCTAAGAACAAGAAGAAGTGATTTACAAACAATCCTGAAAATCAAACAAAAAGAGCTAAAAACATTTATTAAATCTAACATTACATTAATAAATCACATAACCTCAATTGATTACAAATCTTTGTGCAACACAAAGGATTTAAACAATAAATTCACATTAATTTTTACCAAAAGAATAGAAAATGTCTGTAAAGAAGTTTACAAGCAAATATTAATTATCTTTGAGAAGATAATTATGCCAGAAACCATCGTTCATGAAAATTCTTTACAAGAACTTCTCAAATTATTTTATTGTCTTTTAAAATTGAATGAAAATAAAGAGCCGTCGGAATTCTTTATAAGTATCAACTTATTAAGCTTGGAATGTACATTCCTTAATGAAAAGGAAGAGTTATCAAAAATCAATCCTCTAAAGATTGAATGGGAAATAGAGAACGAATTAAAGGAAACCTTTAAAAGAAACATTAAAGTGTGTTTCACAGTTGAATCATTAAACATTTTCATTGTGAAAAAGAAATTAGAATTATTTTTAAAGTATTTTAAGATGATGGTTGGGTGGAGCAAGGAGGAGTTAAGGTACTTTAATTCAATAAACTTTAAGAAGGATTACCCGATAGTAAGTTTTATAACAGAGAATGATGTAAATGTGAAGGACGTAGAAAAAGAGATAGAATATTTTATTGAAGAATTGAATGAAATTCTTTTAAATACCGAAGCTGATGAAGAAAAGAAGGCGATGGTTTACAGTTACATCTTTATTCTAAACCAGAACATTGTAAATTATGCAAACACATCTTATTTCAAAGGCAAGAAAGGATATTATTATGTTAAGTGGTTAAACAAGTGATTGACTAAGGGAGTAAGAATAAATAAAGCCTTTTAATTTATTTATTATAAGAGAGTAGAAATAAATAATCATTTTATATTTAACTTTTATCAGTTCATAATTAAATTCTTTGTTAGGGGATATGACACATTATTTCTCACTTAGTTAAAGGACCAACCAACACAATCTAGTGATGTATCTTAAAATGTTGTGATTAAACAAACATCTATGGTTAATTATTAGAGTATCCAATCCTGTGACATGGTGATAAATATATCAACTTAACACTTTCTATGAAATATTTCCTTTTCTGTGAAATATTTCCTTTTTTTTAGTGGGGATTTCAACCATTAAATGTCATTCTTATTTCACCCATTAAATGTCATTCCTATTTCAACCATTAAATGAAGTTTGTTATTTTATATGAAAACAGATTGATATGTTCTCATTATTATAATATATTATTCTACTACATTACAATAACTGACTATCTTCAAGAATTGAAGCAAAAAAGTGAGTGCTAGAAATTGAATATATTGTCGAATAAAAACAAAAGTCATCAAGAGAATCCAAATTAAAATAACGGATGTTTCTTTGGGTGCATTTATATTCACTTGACTAATTTCTTTGGCCTATTCAGCTATTAAATTTTACACACAACGCTTGTTGGAGATCAACAAAATAGAACAATGAAATCAGAGAGAGTATCCTCGAAAGGAATATATTTACTTATACAAGTGATTTGTGTTTACTTATACAAGTGATTTATGTTAATTTATACAAGTGAAATCACTTGTAAAATTAAAAGAAATATATTTTGTGTTGCCACTCAATCAATATAAAATATTGTTAACAGTCTTTAATTAAGCTGAGCAGGATTGACAATTTTCATCATTGATATTACAAGACATCTTCTTAGGTTTCTTTAACATTTCTTTATCTACTGTGAATTTTATAGCTGTGGATGTTGGTTGTGTTCTTAAATAATACATTCCGGTCTTTAATCCACCATTCCATCCATAAAAGTGCATAGAAGTTAATTGAGGAAGCGTTGGATTGCTCATAAAAACATTCAAACTTTGTGTTTGATCAATAAAAGGGCCTCTAGAAATAGATAAATCTAGAATGGCTTTCATTTTATATTCCCAGACAGTTCTATAAAGTAATTTAATATCATTTGGTATTTCATCAATATCTTGAATAGATCCGTCATTAGAAATCATTTCATTTTTAATTTCCTTGGTCCATAAATTCAATTTTATTAATTCTGTTATCAAATGCTTGTTAACTACTTGGAATTCTCCTGCGAGTGTTCTTCTAGCATAAATGTTAGAAGTGAATGGTTCAATACATTCGTTAAACCCTAAGATCTGAGAGGTGGATGCTGTAGGCATACAAGCAGTTAATAACGAATTTCTTACCCCAAATTTCATAACTCTTTTTCTAAGTGTTTCCCAATCATACATATCAGCTTTTTTATTCCATAAATCGAATTGAAATAACCCTTTAGAAATAGGACTTCCTTCAAAAGTAGAATATGGTCCATCTCTTTCTGCTAAATTACAACTTTCTTCTACTGCCGCAAAATAAATTGTTTCGAATATTTGTTCATTTAATTTTAAAGCTTCTTCAGAATCGAACGGTATTTTTAAAATTGCAAAGGTGTCTGCTAATCCTTGAACGCCAATAGCGATTGGTCTATGTTTTAAGTTAGAGTTCTCGCTTTCTTTCACAGGATAAAAGTTTAAATCAATCACTTTGTTCAAATTTCTTGTACAAACTTTCGTGACTTCTATTAATTTTTTGAAATCGAATTGTGAGTTGTTGATAAATGATGGCAATCCAATGCTCGCTAAATTACAGACCGCTACTTCATCTTCGCTAGTAAATTCTAAAATCTCTGCACAAAGATTGCTGCCTTTGATTGTTCCTAAGTTTTTTTGATTACTTTTCCTGTTACACGCATCCTTGTATAAAATGTAAGGGGTTCCGGTTTCTATTTGGGATTCTATTATTGCTCTCCAAATTTTTTGTGCAGGGATCTTTTTTGTGTATTTTTCTTCTCTTTCATATTTTTCGTAAAGAGCTTCAAATTCTTCGCCGTAAACGTCGTTCAATCCTTTGGCAATGTTAGGACAGAATAAGCACCAATCTTTACTCTCATTTACTCTTCTCATAAATAAATCAGGTATCCATAACCCAGTAAAGATTGATCTACTTCTCATTTCTTCTGATCCCGAATTTTTTCTCAAATCTAAAAATTCCAAGATTTCTGGGTGCCATGGTTCTAAAAAGAAGGCGACGGAAGCAGATCTTTTATTACCACACTGTGAAATAAACTTAGTCATAGATTCAAACATTTTTATCATCGGTATTATTCCATTAGAACTTCCTCCGGTACTTAAAGGACTTCCTCTGGCTCTTACATGTGAAATATTTACACCAAGTCCTCCAGCAAACCGTGCGATCGTTCCACATTGTATAAGCGTCTCGAAAATCCCTGCAGCCGAATCATCTTTCATTGTTAAAAGGAAACAACTACTCATTTGTGTTCGATTACCACCTGCGTTGAAAAGTGTAGGCGTTGCGTGTATAAAATACTTCTGACTCATTAAATCGTACGTCTCTTTTGCTGCTTCAATGTCTTTCATGTGAATTCCTATCGAAATTCTTAAAAATAAATCTTGTGGTGTTTCAATTAAAGTGTCTTTGAAGTGTAAAATATAAGATTTCAACAACGTTCTCAGCCCAAAGTAGGATAACAAATGATCTCTTTCATAATTAATTATTCCGTTAAAGAAATCCTTGTTCTCCTTGATTATTTCTATAAATGAATCAGAAATGTATTTCGTGTTGCTGTGTAGAAATTCCATCTTCTCAGAAAAAGTTCTCTCATTTGTTTTTTGAATTAATCCAGCCAATATTCTAGAAGCTAAAACACCGAAATCCGGATGTATTGAAATACAAGAGGCTGCTGTTTCTGCTGCATACTCAGATAATTCTTTAGTTTTCATATTGTTCTTTATTCCTAAAATGATTTTCTCTGTGAATTCATCTGCTGACACATAATCTTTATCCAATCCTTCACAATGATTCTGTATTGATTTAAAGAATTTCTCTTTATCAAATGTTCTTGGTTCTTTGTTCCTTTTTTCTACAAACATCTCAGGGTATAAAATGGTTTTTTTTTGCTTTTTTATATTTGTAGGCGGGAAAGATTTTCTGTTCAAGGCTAATTTTTCATTTTTAAAAAATTTAAATACTCGAATTCCAATTCCTTTTTAAATTCCTTTTTTAATCCTTTTTTATTTTTTTTTAATTCGTTTTAAAATACTTTAATTCCAATTCCTTTTAATTTTTTTTAAAAAAAATCCAAATCTTCCTTTAAGACATCCTTTAAATTTAATTCTTTTTTTATTTCTTTTAAAGAATTGGAATCCAAGTATTTTAATTTTAAAAGGTCTTTTAATATACCAAACAATAAATTGTTGATTTCTAAAAGCTTTTGTTTACAAACTAAAGGATCTGAAGAGATGACTTCAGATGTTTTGGATTTGTATTTTAAGATGTAAAGAATGTTTATGACGGTGTCTACAATCTTTTCAATCTTTTTTACTGCTTCTTTGACTATTAAAGTGTTATTTTCAATCATTTTTTAAAAAAAATATTTATTTATTTTAATGAATTAATTGTGCATTTTTAATTATGCATTTTTAAATAATTAAATAATTAATTAAATAAATAATTAAAAATGCACAATTAATTTAATATTCACAATCATTTATTTAAAAATGCACAATTAATTTAAAAATGCATAATCATTTATTTAATTGTTTATTTAATTTTATTATCTTCTCCCCTTAAATGGCATTAAATCAAATGGTCGCACGTTTACAAAAGGAGAAAAGGAATTTCGAGACAAACCCTCCATCAAATGTTATGGCTGGTTTAAAGACAGAAGATGATTTTACTAAATGGTGGGCCAACATATTCGGTCCTATAGACTCTCCTTACGAGAATGGGATTTTTGAATTGGATGTAAAAATACCTGCCACTTATCCTTTTAAATCGCCAGAAATAAGGTTCGTTACAAAAATATTTCATCCAAATATTCATGAAGGAATGATTTGTTTAGATATTTTAAAAGATAAATGGTCCCCAGCTCTTAATATTGAAAAAACTCTTTTGTCAATCTCTTCTTTATTATATGAACCTAATCCTGATGACCCCTTAGATAGAGATGCTGCTTATCTTTATAAGACTAATAGAGAAAAGTACAATCAAAAGGCCAAGGAATTTACAAGAAAATATGCAATTAATAAATATGAAGAAAAATAAAATGTTTAATAAATTTATTAATTTAATGTAAAATTAAATAAAAAAACTTTGATGATTATTTAAAATAAAAATAAACTCGAATAATATTTTAGAATTCTTCAGTTTTAAATAAATATTGTAATTTATTTCTTTGTATGTGTAATAAACAATGATGTTACTACATCAAAATATTTTGTTCTTGTAACCCAATGACCATATTTTATTCTGTGTGGTTGTTAACGTTCAGTGTTTGTGAATTATTTCCTAATCCCTGTTCTAGACCCTTCGTTATATTTCATATTAACGAGCGATTAAGAAAGAATGTTTTAATTAATCAAGGAATAACCAATAAATAAAAACCTTGACAATCATTTCCTATGGTCCTGCCCCGATATAATGGTATAACAATTATTGTTATAAAAAAAGACACTTTAAATTTTTGTATTTCGATGAACAAAACATTTGGTTAATGAACCCCTTTTTATCTTAACACCATAGACATTTTTTCGTCAAAACAATTTTCAACAAGTTCATTGTATTTCTTATAATGGAGAATTTTGTAAGCTAAACTTATGAAGAAGTTTGTGTGTTAAATCCTCAAATAATTTAATTCACGTTCATAAAAACTGAACCTTAATCAAAAATAAAAAACACAATTTGTTTATTCCTTAATCTCAATGCGTAAGTGAAAATCACTTTTTATTATTACAAGAGGCAGATCGGGTCAATATATAACCCTATGGGTACGAACCCTGATATTAAACTTAATTCTATTTAAATATTAACCTAAGTTATGTTAATATCAGGATTAGAACCCGCGGATAATATAATGGACTCTAACGCAAGAGGCTAATAGTGCGAGTACACATGGTAATACAATCAAAAATAACCATACACATACGAAATAATAAAAGAGCTTTTTTGGAATCGGCCTAAAAAATGTCTGTTTTCTAATGGCTTCTTTCATATATAGATGAAGTTATAAGCTCTTGAGTTATACTTAATGATTGATTAACACAGATATAACAGACGTCTCCTTGTTATAATCGGAAAACCAGGCCCGTTAGTAAATGACAAACACTTGTTTCTTATTACAAGTAAAAGAGAATTCTGTGCTACAACCAATCATCTGGTAGTGAGTAGTAAACACACATGAAAGTAAAAACCCATTTTTAGTGATTCAAAAGAATTATATTAGAAACAGTTTATTTACATTGCTTGTTCTTGTTTGTGAGGCTGTGCGGATTTCTCCAAGAATTAAGTTTTACTTTAAATAAAGGAAGATTAAATCAATCACAAATTAGGGCCTTTTTGATATGGAATTACAGAAATAAAAGTTATATTTTTATATTTATTGTACATTTATTGTACATTTATTAAGACATTTATTAATACATTTATTGTACATTTATTAATACCTTAATCAAGCACATTAAGACATTAAGACATTAAGACATTAAGGATTTATTTAATTTTTATACAATTCATCAATCTCCTTCATCAAACATTTCTCCAAGAAAGCTCTCTTCTTCTTCCCTGTCGGTGTTATCACTTCTCCAAACTCCTCAAACGAATTTCTTCTAACCAGAACCTTTCTAGGTATCTCATACCTTGGTATTTTATTATCTGCCACAGCAGTCTTTCCTATCTCAAATATCTTGTTAACAATGTAATCTGATGACAAATCTTTTGTTACAACAACTATTGCTACAATATAATCTTCTGTAGATTTTCCTGTAATTAAAATGTCGTCTATTTCGTTCCAAGTGTAAATATCTTCTATCTTCTCTGGTACAATATATTCTCCTTGACTGGTTTTGAATATTTCTTTTCTTCTACCAACTATTTTAAAAAGATTCTTTTCTACTTTTCCTATGTCTCCTGATCTGAACCAATCGTCAATAAAACATTCTTTAGTTGCTTCTTCATTTTTATAATAACCTTGGAATACATTTTTGCCTTTTATTAAGATTTCATATTTTTCTTCTTCTCCTTCTTCTGAAACTTTTAATAGTTTTATTTTATTTGAAGGGAAGGCTATTCCTGCTGTATCTACGGTTGTTTCTTGCATAGGTGCAACAATAGTAGCTGCTGTTGTTTCAGTTTGGCCATAACCTTGAAATATTTTACAGCACAAACAAGCTTGAAGAAATTTAATACATTCTGGATTAACAGGTGCTGCACCGCACAACATTGCTTTAATTCGACCACCAAATCCTTCTTTAACTTTGTTAAAGATTAAAGTGTCAACAATTGAAGTATAATATCCAAATCTCTGTAAGAAATATTTATATTGTAAGGCTTTCTTAAACAACCACTGCTTTATTAACCCCTTCTTTCTAACTTCTTCTTCAAACTTTGTTTTAAAAGTGTTATACACTCTTGGGACTCCAGCAACGAAAGTAGGTTTAATAATTTTGTAGTCATTTGCTAATTCTTTAGCAGTTCCTCTGAAGAATGCAATCTTTCCTTTTAAATTAAGAATAATATTCAAACAAACCTTTTCCATTACGTGGCTTAAAGGTAAATAAGACATGTAAACTTCTTTCTCCGTAATTTCATAAAAGTTATGTCCGTCAACAGACATCTGAAATGCTGCTACTGTTGTAATAACATTCCCATGTGTTAGGATTACTCCTTTGGGTAATCCTGTAGTGCCTGAAGTATAACAAATCGTACAAATATCTTCCCTCTTTGGGTTCCTTTTTTCATTTACCAACACTTTATAAACGAAATCTTTCAAATCAGAAATATTGTTCATCAATATTTCTGACAAAAAGTGTACTTTAATCCCTTTGTCTTCGTATTCCTTTTTTAAATCAAAGGAATCAAATATAATTACATGTTCCAGCTCGGTTTTTTCTTCTACAAGTACATCATTGTATAAATTAATCGCTTTCTCTCCACTCAAAAAACATATTTTCATGTTCGTTTGATTTAAAACGTGCTTGATCGCCGTTTTTCCAAATGTTGAGTAAAGTGGGCAATCAATTGCTCCTAAAGAGAAGATTGTATGCTCAGAGAGCATCCATTCGTATCTATTGATTGAAAAGATACCTATAATATCCTTTGGTTGAATAATATCTTCTAAATAGAAGTATAAATCTTTCATGTCATTCATCACTTTTTCTGAATTATACCAAACAAGTTCTTCTTCTTTTATAACTCCATATAGTTCCTTCTTTGGATCTTTCTTGTATCTATTAACAAATACCTCTAATTTAGTGTTTGAACCATCATTTGGTATTAAATCATCATCTGTATAACTTTTATGGGAATAAACTTCTCCGTCAAATTGCATGAGGGTCATTTTATTTATTTTTTTTAAAAAAAATATAATTTTATGCATTATGAGACAATAATGTTTTAATATTCAACAATTAGATATTAAAGCATTAATTAGAAAAGGTATTTTAAAATGAATTTTATGCATTGGATGCTTAAGTAAAGAGGAAATTAAAAAATTTTAATACTAATCACATCGAAAAAGATCTTAATTGCAAAAAATATTACAATCTTAATTATTTAATATTTATACAATCTTAATTATTTAATATTTATACAATCTTAAAAAATTAATATTTTGCAATTAATTCCTTAAAAGGATTTTTTAATAAATTGGTTCTTAATTTGGATTAATAAATTTAATCAAACATTTTCTAAAAAAAAGGCTTTTATCAATTAAGATTAAAAATCATATTTAAATTTATTAAAAATAATATTAAATAAAAGCCACCTATGGGATTTGAACCCACGATCTCCAGTTTACAAGACTGGCGCTTTACCCCTAAGCTAAGGTGGCTTGTTAATAAGTCAATATCTACTTATATTAAGAATACCTTTTTATTGAACATAATATTTATAAAAGTGTAATATTACAGGGAAAAAGACAGGCATGAACATTCCAACAAGAAACACATCACAATAATAAAGAAAATAAACATTATTCTTTATTACAATTTCCTCAAATTTCTTTTTTAAATTTAAATAATTTTCTTTGCTGTATTCTTCCAGAATTAATTTTAGAAGAAAATCGAAATTAAAATATTGAGAATAGAAAATTGATTTCCTTACTAAGATCCAATAATGAATCGGATATTTAGATTCTACTTTATTAAATAGATTCTTAAGAACATTAAACTGGTATTTGGATTTTATAAAATTAAAAATCATGAAACCGTAGGAGTCAATGATAATATAAAAAAGGAAAAGGAAATAAATTAAAATATATTTTCTATCTTTTCTTCTATCTGTTTTCATAAGGGTCTTTTTATTTAGGAATAATTAATTCGTCATGAAAAAAGATAAATAATAAGAGAATAAAATAAAATAAAAGAATAAAATAAAATGAAAGAATAAAAGAATAAAATAAAATTAAAATCAAATGAAAGAATAAAACAATATTTTATTTATTGGTTTAAACTCAATTTTTTAGCTATATCATAAAGTAATTTTAAAGGTACTCCAGTTGCACCTTTTCCATACAATTCTGAAAAGCATGACTCGTTCATAGATCCTGCAATATCCAAATGTGCCCATTTAACATCTTTATCAATAAATTCATTTAAAAAAATTGCTGCAACACAAGAACCTCCTTTCCGATCACCACAATTCTTCATATCTGCTTCAATTGAATCCAAAGAACTTTTATATCTTTCATCTAACGGCATCCTCCAACAAAGATCTCCTGTTTCATTTCCTGATTCAAGAATCAAATTGGCAAAGTCGTCAGAATTAGAAAATAAACCTGAATAAACAGAGCCGAGTGCAACAACTATTGCACCTGTCAAAGTTGCAACATTAATTACGTGTTTAGGTTTAAAGGTTTGTGCATATGTCAAAGCATCAGCTAAAATTAATCTTCCTTCAGCATCAGTATTTTCAATTTCAACACTGATACCTTTCATAGAAATATGAACATCGCCTGGTTTTGTAGCTTTTCCGGAAGGAAGATTCTCTGTCAATGGAATAAAACATTCTACATTAATTTTCAAGTTCATCTTTGAAATCAAATCTAAAACAGAGGCAACAGTCGCTGCACCCATCATATCTAATTTCATATCCCCCATCTTCGATGATGGTTTTATAGAAATACCACCAGAATCAAACGTTACACCTTTTCCTACCAATGCTAAATCTAACACATCCTCTTTTTTACCTTTATATTTTAAATGTAAGAACTTTAATGGTTCATCAGATCCTTGACTCACTGAAAGAAAGAGCCCCATCTTCTTTTCTTCTACAAAATCTTTGTTGTATTCTAAAATTTCAACATTTTTCGTATTTTTGAAGAAAGATTTTATTTGGTTGGCAAAGATTGTAGGCGTCATGAAATTTGCAGGTGTTTCTCCTAAAAATCTTGCAAAGTTTTGGTTTATTCCTATTTGTTTTCCTTCTTCAAATCCTTGACACTCTTTTTCTGAAATTATTTCCAAAACCTCTTTCTTCTCTTTCTTCAAACAATCAAAACTAAAAGATGCTAGCACTGCTCCTTCTGTCAATTCTTTTGTTAATTCGTTTACAGGGACGATCATCTTAGATACTTTTAAGCCGTCAAAGATTTTATAAGCTGTTGCTCCTACTTTTCTTGTTGAAATCACTGTGTTTTTTTCGAAACCTACTGCACAAATAATTTGATACTTTGTGTTGTCTGTAATAAAAAGTGTTCGGCTGTCTTTGTTGGTTGTGTTAGTCAATTTTAAGTGACTAGTTAACCTCTCTTTAATATCATTGTCTAATGAACCGTAAAAGAGATAATCTTCTTCGTTGATTGTAAATGGCACCAAATATCCTGTCAGATCATTCGTACGAACTCTTTTATTTTCAAAGGAATCCATTTTCAGGGATATATTTTTTTATGCTTTTATATTAATTTTTTAAAAAAAAAAATTGTTCTGGGATTCGACACTTTAACCAGTGTAATCCCTTTCGGGTATTTTTATAAAAAACAATTAACTTGTTCTGAGATGATATCTATTCGCTGAATTATAAGCCATTTCTGTTGTTTTTATAAAAAAAATCTGCGTTTGAACACGAAAATGTTTCATATTTGATAGTCTTTAACGAGAATGTTAAGATAATTAAGCTTCGTTTCAAGGAAATCTATAAAATTTATTACAACGAATATTTTGGCGAATCAAATAAAAGATCGGAATGAATATAATTTCAATTATAAGACAAAGAAAGAATTGCGAACTGAATAGTTTTGTATGAGCCATCAAATAAATCGCTTAAGAAAATGTTCAACCAAGTGTATTTAAAGCGCGAAATGAAGATTTAGATTCTGAGGCCAGAAGCAAAAAAAAACATTAAATAAATTATAGGTATAACATATTGTATCTTATATACAAAAAATACTTTCTTATATTATCAAGACGTATTGTGCAAGAAGTTATACTCAATGTATAACAAGCACAGTCTTGAAAATATAAGAAACATATTCTTGCATGCCTTTTTAACAAATTCTTATTATCTCTTAGATATAAAATATTATGAAATGATGATCATTGTGTCTTTCTAAATTACTTTCTATCTGGAATATACGTCTGAAGTTGATCATAAACTTCTTTATCGCACATGGAATATCAACAATAGACCTGTTTAGTTAAAAAGTTACGTGAGAGTATGTAGTTAAAGTTATCATCAATTTCGTGATAAGACCGAACATTTTAATGAAACTTTTATCAGATAAATTTCAGAGATATTCTTTTAATCCGCGTGATTATATATCAAGAACTATACACAGGAGTTTGTCTCTTTAGATCACAATAAGTAGATATACGACTATTTTCAAGTATCCATCTATAATGTTATATTATAAAGGGGATTCAACAGAATAACATGAAAAATAATAACAGAGATCCTTTAAAAAGTTAACTTATGAAGAATCATACTTTACGGAATGCAATATCAAGTAAAGACTTAGAGAAAAATCAGCTTGTTTTATATATTTAAAATAAATAAGAGAGGTTCGTATCAATACATACAACACCCTCCATGGAAAAAGAGGATTTTAAAAATATAAGCTTTAAATTCTATACACAGAGTGCTAACTCCTGAATAATTTAAAGCTGTGGTTTTATACTTGAAGGATGGATTCACTTTAATTAAAAAGGCAACTTATATACATAGATTGTTCTTCACATGAGAGCCCGCAGAAGGTAATTAGGTACAAAGGTATTTTGGTAAGTAATCAATTTTGAAATACAAAGAATATTCGTCCATTAAAAAAGATTCATATTTCGAAAAATATACTATCAATTCAATAGTATAGCATGGTAATCGGGAAAAATGATATATAATCGATGGTATTGTCAGCTATATCGCATAAAAATGTGTATGCCTTTATCCAATTTTTCAGGCAATAATCTAATTTTTCAGGCAATAACCTGAATGTTTAAGGATATATCAGGCAAGCGGACTTCATTATAAAATTAAGGTTCGTAATGGGCGTTACCCAATGAACAAACTGTATTCTTTTATCTATAGTTGAAGAAGCTAAACACATGTGTGTGTTGTTCCAAACAAACAAGCAAAGACATTTAAACCGTTTCAGAGTTGTTCAGAACACCGTGTGTCACCGAAATGATGGAGTCATTTACAGTTATGTGAAGCTGGAGATAAAGAAAGATGTTTAAATCTTCTAAGATATGAATTTTAAAGAGTATTTATTCTATTTTAATAACCGAAACAATGTTTTTCTATCGATTTAATCAAATAAGAGTGATTCTACAATTTAGAGTATCCTTGTTTTGTAAACGGTCTCACTATTATATTTCCTTAAGTGTGTAAAATATTAACACCCATTTATACAGAAATATACTTGTGACACCCCTTACAATCTACCAAGTTAGATGCAATTTTACATGTGAAATAGAAATATAATAAACCTCGTCCTGTAAAAGATGTTAGATATTTGAAAAAAAAAACAATTTATCTTTAAATGAGCCATTTGGAAAACATGAATTCCTGTGGAAAATCAATCACTGTTTAGATTTACGTGATAGTAAAACTATAATCAACTTGCAAAGAAATGTGTTACCATCAAATTTAACTGGAAAAATATAAAGTCTATTTATATGACACCGTTGTTTGAGATACTACATAGATCAAATAGATTTTATGTGATAGTCTTTCTAAGCAATTCTTTAGTCTTATTTTAATTATGTCATAGGAATCTCTTAGTTATACACTTCTTTCTAAGTTTATGATCAAGGGAGGTTATTCAATTCATTTTTTCACAAAACAACAATCTATTGTCAAGAATTCTACAAAATATTTTAGGTTTAAACCTTCATAAATGAAAAAAATATAAATAAAAAACGAGTCTGACGGGACTTGAACCCATAATCTCCTGATCCGTAGTCAGGCGCCCTAGCCATTAGGCCACAGACTCCTCACATTAATATAATAGAGATTTAAGAATGAAAGAAATTAATTCTTTATTAATTGAATATCACCCGAAAAAACCTCTTCAAAATATTTAACACCTTTAATTGCAGTGTTCTCAGACAAATAATCCGGCAAAGGATACAAATATAAACCAGAAACCCAATTAAACATAAAAAAATCAATATTACACACAAACCTACTAAACAAAACACACCGTGAATTAGCTTCTTCAATTTTATCTTGATGCCTTTTCTGAATGTGATTTCTTACAAACTCTAAGCCAGAGAATTTTTTTTCACAAAATTTACAATTAAATATTTCTGCAGTTTCCATCAAAATGTTTTTATCAATCTCTTCATTAAGATTATTTGTTTTTAAAAATGAAAATTCTTTCCAATTAGTTATTATCAATTCAGTATTTCTTAAAAAATTTCTTTCTTCATCAGATTTTTGTGAAACATTTTCACAAAAAATGTGATCAAGTCCACATTTTATTCTTAATTCTATACCAGAATCAAATTGTTTAGTACAATAATAACAATAATTAAATACATTTCTTAAACATTTTAAATAATAATTCAATTCATTTTCAGATTTTTTTTCAATTTCATTTAAATAAGAATTCTCGTCAATTAAATTATAAAAATCAAAAAAGTTTTTTAAATTAATTTTGCCGAAAATAAATCATTTGTTGATTTGAAATTTGATCTTCTAATATTGTTGGTTGGAATTAATGCTTCAAATACTAAATTTCTATTTGAAGGTAAGGATGATAAAAATTCTATTGTTTCTATTACATTTCCTGTAACAGAAAGTATCACATCTCTACCTAATATTCTTTCCTTTATAAAAGCACAAACATTCACTTCTTTTATATTATTACATTTATTTATTAATTCCGTTATTTCTTCATTTTCGGTTATTTTTCTAATTAAAATATTATTTTCATAATATTCAGGTTCGATTCCATCGATAAACCTTTTGATTTTATTTTTATAAATATCATTATTCTTTTCATTATATCTTTGTTTAAAATAATTATTTTCACAATTACTTTCAAAAATTAATGAAATTTTCTTTTTATAAAATGCTTTTAAATATTCTTGATAATTTACTCTTGGTAAATATGTTGATAACTCCTTCTTAGTTAATACTTTAGATTGATTAATATAGAAATAATAATCTTTATGAATTATTGTCTCTCCTTGTCGTTGATTTTGCATTAAATACCCTAACTTTTTTTATTTTTTTAAATAATTTTTTATTGATTATTAATACATTTATAAATTCCTTTAAATAATAAATGAATTAATAAAATAATTAATAAAATAATAAATGAATTAATAAAATAATAAAATAATTAATAAAATAATAAATGAAGAAATAAAATAATAAATGAATTAATAAAATAATTAATTATTATTTTTCTAATACTGTTTCATTTATAGATTGGTTCAAACAATTTCAAAGAAACTAGGATTAGAACCTTTATAAACTTTATTTTTCTCTATGATCCCAAAATGATAATTTTAAAAAAGACTTTAAAAGATTCAAAAGTTCCAATTTGCTTAACAAAATTTGTGTATAAAAATGAAGAATGTATAGCAATTAGCTATGGTAAAAGGATAGAAATAATTGATTATCTTGGTACAACAATAAAGACAATAAACTTCCCTCATTACATTGTATTATTGTCCTTTTTCGCAAAAAAAAACGAGATCCTTTTATTTGCGGTGACAATCGATAATGAATTTCTTTTAATAAAAGATGAAAAAATAATTAAAAAAGATTATTTCTTTGATGATTATGATGATAATATTGAACCATTGAAGATAGTAAAGACTGAATTACATCTTTTAATTTTATTTTCTAATAATAAATTAGTCTTCGCAGTATTAAAAAATGGGAAAATATTTTTAGAAAAAAATTTCAATTTTTTCAATTCTTACAAAGTTTTAGACCTTTTAGAAAAAAATAACAAAGCTTTTATTGTTATAAAAGATTTTGATAGTAAAATTTATATTTCAGAAATATCTTTAAAAGCAAATAATAAAGATTTGATTTATTTTGATATCGAGAATTTACCTTTTGATACTAAAAGAGTAACTTTTTTTAAGAAAAAATATGTTCTTTTTATGAATGATAATAGAATTGCTTTATATTTCGATAATAAAATTGAATTTGAAACCAATTTTGCAAATATGAATTTAAGTTCCTTTTTAGAATTAGAAAATACTCTTTTACTTTTTATGGAAGATGGTGAAATAATCGAATTATTTATTGATAAAGAAATTCTTTTAAAAAGAATTTATAATCAAGAAGATAAAATTTATAATTTAATTAATTTAAATAATTCAATTAATTTAAATAATTCAATTGATTTAAATAATTCAAAATTAAATAATAAGAATTTATTTTTGGGAATTAATGGATTTACAGGTTTAATTTATTTTAAATATGAGAATTCTTTAAAAGTTTTAGAAGCAAATAATGAAAATATTTATTCAAATTTTCATAAATTTGGATTTGAGAAAACTCAAAATATTAAAATAAATGAAACAATTCATTTTACAGAACCTATAAAAAGGTTCTGGATTGTAAAAGATTTAATTTTTATTTCCTTCTTAAATAGAAGCATAGTTTATGATTTTAAAAAAAGGAAAATAATAAAAGAATTAACAGAAATAAAAAATTTGAGAATTATAAATGATCAATTAATAAAATTAAATACAAAAAAATTATTAATTTCTATTAAATTAGAAGAATGGGCTTATAAAGAAATGGATGAAATATTATTAAGTTCTTATTATAATGAATATTCTCTTTTATATTTTAAAAATAAATTAATTCTTTTTAAGAATGATAATTTATTTAAATCAATTTTAGTTGAAAATGATTATTTGTTAATTTTTATGAAGGATTTTATTTTTACTTCTTCAATTTTAAAAGAAAATTGTTTTTATGATTTAAATTTAAAACTTAAATTTAAATTTAATTTTAAATGTTTTATTGATTTTACAATTTTTAATAGAAAATTATATTTTATTAATTCGGATTTTCAGGTTTATTTTTTAAAAGAAAAAAATATTGAAGAATTAAAAAAAAGAATTAAAAAAGGTATTAAAATAGATAATTTAATAAAAAAATTAAATTCTTCAGCCGAGATTAGATCATTCTTTTGTATAAAGAAGTATTTGGTTTTAAATGGTAAAAAACCAAAAATTATAAAAAATAAAATTATTTATAATTTTAATTTAAAAGAATTTAATTGTTATGGATTATTAGAAGATAATATTATTTTAAGTAAAAATAACAAATTATTTATAAGTAAAAATGAATTAATTGAAACAAATGGTATAAAAAAAATAAGAAAACAGAATTTAAAAGATTTAAAAATTAAAAAGAAACCAAAAAGAATTATGAAAATAAATAACAACTTGTTATTTATTTATAATAATAAATTAATTTTATATAAAATTAAAAGAAAAATAAAAAAATTAGATAAAATAAAAATAAGAATAAAGAAAATAATAAAATATAAAAATAAAATATTAATTGAATATAGAAATAAAATTACAATTTTTAAATTAAAAAATAAAATAAAAAAGACAATTGAATTTAATACAGAAATTAAAGAACCTAAATTTAATTTAAATAATAAAAAATTATTTATTTATAATAAATATGGTAATAATGAATTATATTTGTTAAAAGAATTTAAATTAATTAACAAATTTATTTGTTTTAATGATATTAATTGTTGTATTTTTTTTAAAAAATATTTAATTATTAATGATTTAAAAGGATGGTTTTATTTTTTTGATACAGAAACTTTTGAATTATTTTCTTATTTTAAGGATGAAAGAATTAAAAGGTTTTATAAAGAAAAGAATTTGAATAGAAAAAATATTTTGTATTTCTTAAGTGAAAAGGGAAGGTTTGTTGGATTAGGGGTTAGTTTATTAGAAAAGAAAGATGATATTTTAGAAAAGACAAATGATATTTTAGAAAAAAATATGATTGATTTGGATTCAACTTCTAAAAGTGAATTTATTAAAGAAGGAAATAGATTGTTTTAATAAATGTTTTTTTTTTGATTTGAACCATATGCGAATTCTAGTTTTTGGTGGCCGGTATTTTTTTATAAATTAAAGATGTAATCACATTATTACTTAATGTGTGATTAGATGATTACTTAAAGTGTGACCACTTATCATGTAACTCTTAACGTGTAAACAACTAATTTTCTTGTTTAAAATAAAAACTTTTGTCAATAATTTATTTTTGATACAAGGTTTATAAAATAAATGTGTCACAATAACATTAAAAGACTATGACAGGTATCAACTATACTCTGTAAATATTTCTGAGTATTGTCATCAACAACTTAACCAAAGCTCCTCTCAATAAGATATTGCTTTTTATTGAATTTCTGTTACAAGTTTCGCTTTTAAAAAGTAAATAAACAACACCAAACATTTATTTATGACAGATAGAGCAATAGTGATACTAAGACTTAGAGATAATATTCAAAAGAGTAGTAATTGGTTTATTAAAGACAACATACTTTATCATTCTGACGGTAAAAGAATCATTTCTTATAACTGTTTCCAAACAGTTATAAATAACATAGACAATCAAACTTTCTTCGAAACACATTTAGCAAATCATCTTAAAAGTTTTATTAATGGTGTTAATATTACAATATTTGCGTATGGTCAAACAGGTTCCGGTAAAACACATTCTATGTTTGGTAATTCAAAAGAAAAGGGGATAATCCATTTTAGCTTTGAGGAAATTTTTAAATCGTTCAGCTATCTTGAATTATCTTTCATAGAAATTTATAATGAAAAGATATTTGATTTAATAGACTCAAAAAACAAGGTTTCTATCTTTAACCACGATAATATTCCAACCTTAAGTGGTCATTCCACTCAAAAAATTTATGTTTTGGAAGAAGGATACGAATTTATCAATAAATGTGAAAACAAAAGAAAAAGAAGTATAACAGAATTTAATAACAGAAGTAGTAGATCTCATACCATTTTTACTATACTAATTAAGAAGGATAATAAAGAATATAAGTTAATTTTAATAGATTTAGCTGGAAGTGAGAAAGCTTCTGAAAATTTAGAAAGAAGAAGGGAAGGTTCTTTTATAAATAAAAGTCTTCTTGCTTTAGGAAATGTTGTAAACAATTTATCAAATAAAGAATTTTGTGGATTTAGAGATTCAAAATTAACAAGATTAATTCAACCAACAATGGATGGAAAGTCTTTGCTTATAGCTTTGTGTATGATTTCACCATTAGAAATTTGTAGTGAAGAAACTATTTCAACTTTAAATTTTGCTGCAAGATTAGGAAAAATAAGATTTCAATCAACAATAGAAAATATTGTGCCTACAATTACTAGTAAGTTTTGTAAAAGCTGTATTCAATTACTAACAGATAAATCAAACGATTTGTCTTTTATGTTACAAAGTTTAAAAATTGATTCGTCTATCATTTTTGATGACAATAAAACTTTAAAACAAGAATCTTTTAACAAAGAAAGTACTGTAAAGAAAATGAAAAGAAAGAAGGAATCAAAGAAATCAAAACAAAAGTTTATGGATAGCTCTATACATTCACCTAAAAACAATTTAGAAACAACAACCATCAATCTTTTTAACACAAACCATATAATTCCTAAAAAAATGGTAGAAAAAAACAGTAACATTTTTCCTATAAATGATTCCTCTGAAGAACCAGAGAAAATATTTAATACATACTATATTGATAACAGGAAGACTGATCATAATATATTTATCAAAGATCCGAAAGAAGAATCCGAGGTGAAAATAGAATATTTGGAGAAGAAAATCTTGTTATATCACGAAAGAGTTAGTGAGTTAGAACAAATGGTAATTAATTCTATAACGAAAGAACCTGATAAGAACACAAAAGATATTTATGTATTGGAAAAGAATATGTTTGGATGTAAAAGTAAGATATTAGATAACGAGTATCAACTTTAATTTGTATATTTATTAAAACGATTTATTTATTTTCAAAACTTTTGTTCATAAATCAACATTTCATCTAAAATTTTAAACACAATCATAAAAATTATAAAACATATAATTAGATAAGAGAAGCCACAAAACTCTATAATAAACAACCTGGCTTCGATGACACATCATCAACTTTATCGCTTTATAATATTTTAACAAGGAACTCGACACAAAAAATCTTCTATTTTTCAAAATAAGAAAATATTTCTCTATCAATGATAAACTTCTTAAATAATAGGCTTTAATTTTGAATTTCCTTTTAAAAATGACAGTACCTTTATAACAAGAGATATGATTCTTATGTTTCGATACCCCATTTTTATCAAAAGTTATAATATTTTTAAATTTAAATGTTGAATAAATCATTTCCAACACCTTAGAAATAAGAAATGGATTCCAATTTTGGTTATCTTTGAAATCCAAAATTAAATATTTTTTTTTAGATAATTTTGACCACTTTTTCATTTCTAAGGCTCTGGGTTTATTACAGCTTGATAAACATAACACGACGATTTTGTCGTTTGATAATATTGTAGGTGAAAAGAACATTGTTTCATCGTCAGGATGTGCAGTTAACAATAAGGACCAACCATCAATCTTTAAATTCGTATCTGAAATATTTAAATATTTTAATAGAATTAACATTAAAAAGGCGATAACATATTTTCTCATTTAGGGATAAAAAAGGAACTTTTTAAATTAAATATTTTATTTTTTTTTATCTTCACTTTTTAATTTTAAATCAATTTTCTCAAATATTTCAGATAAAGAATCTTCATGCATTGTTTCATCAATTACTTGTATAACATCAATTTCTTTTATAATATCAGTTTCTTGTATAGCATTATCTTTGTTTTCCGTGCTAGTTTCCTTATCGTTTAATTCACAGCAATGTTTTATTTCCTCTTTTGTATTTAAATTGTTTTCTGTACCCAAAGGTTTATAGACAGCATCAGTTCCTATTTCTTTATTATCTTCTATAATTTTACTTATAATGGATTCTTTCTCATTTTCTATCGAAAATTCATTCAATTTTTCCTCTAAAATATTTTTTAAATCCTTTTCTTGTTGAACAGTTTCCAATTCCACTTCAGCGTCTTGGTGAGAGTTTACTTCATGTGTCAACACCTTTTTGTCTTTAAATTCATTTAAAATATCCTTTTCTCTTATTTCATGAAATTTTTCTATGTTTTTAGATGAAGAATCTTTTTTTTTCTGTAATTCTTCAATTAAAAAATCAGAAATATATTCTTTTATATTTCCTTTGATTGTTTGATTTATCTTTTCTTCTTTATTTACAGATTCTTTTATATTTCCTTTGATTGTTTGATTTATCTTTTCTTCTTTATTTACAAATTCAAATATAAGATCCTTGATGTCTAAATCCTCTTTAAAGAGGATTTGTTTTTTATTATTAACATTTTCACAATTCTTTATTTGTTTAGGTGCAGGTGATGATTTATTGGTATTAGAAATGTATTCCTTTGCTAGTTTTCTAATTTCTCCACAACTATCTCTTTGTGCCTTTTCAATCAAAGAAGTTATTTCCTCATTTATCAATTCTTTAAAATTAATCAATAGTCTTACAGCTACTCTTCTAACATTCTTATTGGCCGAATTTAATTGCTCTTTTAAGAAATTGATGTGCTTATATAAAGCTCTGTTAGATATGGTTAATAAACATTCTTCGGCTCTTAAATAAAATACCTTGTTAGACTTATTTACCAATTTGAATAAAAAGCTCAAGAAATTTGATGCGTCAAATTTGTGGCTTTGTCTTTCTATAATCTTGTTCAATAAAGATATACACACCCCTGATAGTTTAGACCTATCACTTAATAAAGTTGATTGTAATAATAGTGTAAGGTTATTTACAATTGAGTGACTATCTTCTTCAGTTAATAATAGATCAGTTAGGCTTGTTAATAAGTTACATATATTTAACCAATTATTTTCATCTATCTTTTTATTCAAATATTGTTTTGATTCCTCTATGGTAATTTTTATGGAATTTTTCATGGGGTTTGCATAAAATATTATTATTTTTTTAAGAAATAAATTTATAATTAAATATTTATTTCTTAAAAAAATAAATATAAAAATATTCTCTAAATCGAGATTGGAATTAACAATAATTCTTAAAAAAATTGTAATTAATTTCTTGATTATGAGATTGGAATTAATTTCTTAATAATGAGATTAGAACCCACACACATTAAATATAAAAGAATTTATTATTAAATAGTTTATGCTTGAAAGTTTTGAGACAACATTTACCAGAAAATTAGACAAACTACTTGAAAAGTATAAAAATCTAAAAAATGAAGACACAATTGGTTTACTTATGACTAAACCAGAACCAAAACCAAAGAAAATAAAAAATATATTTTTTATGAAAAAGATAAGAAAGCTTTACAAAGAAAAAGAAACATCGGAAATATTTTATTCTTTAAAGGAATTTGAACGGCTATACGACGAATTTTATTTAAATGATAGTTTTTTATTTAAGATTAAACTATTTAGAAAGGTATTAGAATTCATCTACCGTATTAATCAAGTTGTTTATTTCATTGGATAAATCCTTTAAGGCTTTAATTACTAAAAGTCGGACGGGCTGTGAAGCATCAGAAACTATTTTTAATTTTACAAATTTATCTTGTGGGTGTGTTACTTTATAAGCACAGAAAGTACAAGCAGAATCCTTTTGAATATAATCCTGTAACATGTTGCCTAGTGTGTGTGATTCTCCATGAATTGTTAATTCGATTGTATTTAATGAAGATTTGTCGTATTTTATTTCTAAAAACTGTTTTTCTTGTTCCGTCATTTAATTTAATTTTTATAATTTTATTATTTTATAATTAGTAATTTTATTATTTTATATTTAATATTTTATAATTAATATTTTATTATTTTATAATTAATATTTATTTTGGACTTACTTTACTTGATGCCACTGGGTTCGAACCCCTGTATTGTAATTTTATTTTATTAATTATTATTATTATTTTTTTGTTCAATTAGTAATGAATTGTAATTAATACATATATAAAATTAAAATAAATAAAACAACATTAATCAGGTTTTAATTTTATTCAGTAGTGAAAAACCCCTTAGTAACGATTCCCACAAGTTTTTAGCGTGGGTTCGTCTCCAGATATACTCAAAAACCTTCATTTAAACCCTCGATCTTGTTCTGAATATTAGAGGTACATTTCTTTTCAAACCACTCCATGTTCCTTCAACCTGGTTTTTATGTTTTACCTCAGTATTTTTAAATCATATCGAATGGTTTACTGAGTGGTGTTCAAATCTTGCGTCTTTTTTAAATTCACTATATCCTCGCCATCCGTCTGTGATAACAATAGAGCCAGGCAACACGTACTGCATAATTAAGTCATTTAAAGTTTGGGCTGATCTATTTTGAACAGAAACAGCGAAAAACTTACGTTCTATTGTTCGTTCAAAACCCCCTGAATAGCCATACCTCTTCTACATGGTGTCCCCTATTTTTTTTCTTTTACCAAATTTTGATTCATCTAATTGAACCTCTATTCCCGGACCACCTATTTTAATTTTTGTGTTCTCAATTTCAGAAGTCAAAATTTTTTGGATTCTGGCCACAGTCATTGTGGAATATCCTCTTATCATTCCGATTGTTGTGAACGATGATTTTGCCGACCACAAATATGCAATATCAGAAAAATCAGAAAAAGATAAGCGTATACCACTAAAAATTGATTCTTTTAAGCTTGAAATTGTTTTTCGACAGTTCTTCTTCTTGCATTTAAATCTAAAAGCAATTTTTTTTTATTGAAGAACAACAAATTGGGCATAAGGTTATCCGAGGGATTAAACCATACGATTGGGTACTTGTGCAGTTTCCCCCCCTTGAAATTAATAATAATTAAATAATAATTAAATAAAAAGGAAATAATAAGGAAATAATAATTTAACTAAATAGGATATTCTTGCCTGATACATTCAAAATGGTCAGCTAAAGACTTCCTAAATCTTTGTCTCCACATATATTCCCCTATGTGACTATCTAATAAACTCTGATGTGTACCATACCTAAGTTTATTGTCCGTTTTAAATTTTTGCCAATCTTGTTCTATATGATTAGTACTACAGTAAAACCCCTCTAATGCGGAACCTCCCTAATGCGGAAACCTCCTTAATGCGGAAAAATAGAGTATTAATAAAAAAAATGTATTCTTAAATTATTAAAAAACCTCCACAATGCGGAACCTCTTTAATGCGGAAAACCTCTTTAATGCGGACAATTTTTATAAAAACTCTTTAAGTTTATACATCTAAAAATATTTTCCGCATTTCCCATAAATGACTGTTTCAAAAAGCAAAAAACGTGTAGATCTTATACTTTCACAAAAGAGAGAAATATTATTGGAATTAAAACAAAAAGTATCAGTAAGAATGATAATGAAGAATTATAACATATCCAAAACAACAGTATATCACATCAAAGCTAATGAGAATACAATTCTCGGAAAACTAAATTCAACTGAAAATTCTAATGTTCTAAAGCGATCATTCAAATCTGATTTTAAAGAATTAAATGATATAGTTTTTGATTTTTTTTGTAAATGTAGGACCAAGCATATTCCAGTAACTGGACCTCTTATTCAACAACAAGCATTAAATGTTGCAAATAAATTAGGAATTGAAGGATTTACTGCCAGTAATGGATGGCTCGAAAAATTTAAAACGAGGAATAATATTTCATGTAAACTTTTATCAGGAGAATCAGCTGATGTAAATTTGGCAGATGTAGATGAATGGAAGAATAAACTGTCGAATCTTACCGAAGGATATGAAGCAAAAGATATATTTAATGCCGATGAAAGTGGGTTTTTTTATAGGTTGCTGCCTGTAAAATCATTTGTTGATAAAAATGACGAATGTAGAGGAGGAAAAATGTCAAAGGAAAGATTAACTGTTCTATTTTGCTGCAGTATGCTTGGTGAAAAATTAGAACCTTTGATTATAGGCAAAGCTGCATATCCCAGAGCATTCAAAAAGGAAAATATTAATTTGGCTAATTTAGCAATTAAATGGGAGAATAATAAGAAAGCCTGGATGACCAAAGAAATATTTAAATCATGGTTGAGTGATGTGAATTATATGATGGAAAAGCAAGAACGAAAAATAATTATTTTTATTGATAATGCATCTAGCCATTATATTGTCGAAAAAAGCCATGTAAAACTATTATATTTTCCACCGAACATGACTTCTCATTTACAACCACTCGATCAGGGTATAATTCGAATGGTAAAGGCATTTTATAGAAAACAGCTACTTACTAGTCTCATTTCCAGAGTTGATGAAATTAAAAGTGTGCCTGAATTTATAAAAACAATTACTGTATTAGATGCTATAAGATACATTATTAGTGCTTGGAAAAATGTTACGAATTCATGTATAGAAAAATGTTTTGCTAAGTCTGGATTTAAAATGGTGAAACAGGAAACTGATGATGAAATTTTGAATGATTTTGATGAATTTCCAGACATAAAAATTTTTATGGAAAATGAATGCATTAATTCGGATGAACTTGTTAATTTTGATAATAACACGAGTACACAACTTTCTATTGGAGATGAGCAACATGAAATAATGGAAATATTAATTGGTGAGCATTTAAATTGTCCAGATAGCATGCCTGTTGAAAATTTAATAGTGAATGAAACTAATAATGTCGTGAAAAACCATATTAATGTTAAAGAGGCCTTGGAAATAATAAAAAGGCTGAAAATATATACAATTAAAAATCAACCTTCAATTTTAAAAAAAATAATGGATGTTGAGTCTGAAATTGAGAAGGAATGTCTTATAGTTAAAAGATCAGAAAGAAGAAAGTACAAATTGGATGATTTTATAATTAAAAAATAATAATTAAGGTTTTATATATATATTATTTACGTTATAACATAACCTCTCTAATGCGGAAAGCCTCCCTAATGCGGAATTTTTTTCCAAGAACCAACCTTTCCGCATTGGAGAGGTTTTACTGTATAACCATGTGTAGAACTAACAAATTCAAAAGAATGATTCACTTTATAGTGAACATAACCTAACTCGTTCAAACAATCATACACACGAGCTGAATCCGAAATAATTGTTGATCCTGGCAAAATGTATATTTGAATGATTGTGATTAAAATTTCGCTTGATCTGTTTTCAACTGCTACTAAAAAAGATCGTTTTGAAACGACTTCGTACCCGCAAAATACCCATTTTGTCGAAATAAGCCTTCCCCTGTTATATTTTCTTCTTACTATTGCACACTCATCTATTTCTACGACCACGCCAACTCCTCCTAGCAATATTGGGTTTCGTATGAAATAATTGCAACATATTTCTCTTAAAAAGTTTTTCCAATCAACCACAGTATGATTGGAGATTAATCGTACTTCATGCTTCAAATCATTCTGTACTTGCATGTTTTTTACAAATAAATAAATTAATCTAATGCTTTGTTGCATTGTTAAATGAGTCTTCGCGAAAAAAGAAAATCGTTTGACTGACTCTTCCTTCCTGCACGATTTAGTGGTGCATCGAAAATAAAAACCTAAATTCTTTCCTTCTCTTTTCCTTAAAACCAATGTGCCACTACAACTACAACGTGTTTTACGTGATATCAAACCATGTGATTGGGCAAAATTCAGGCTAGACTGTTCATCAATTGTAAGCGTTATAATATCGGCATAAGTGAGATCATTTAAATTATACATAGGGCTTTTTATTTAATTATTATTAATTTCAAGGGAGGAAACTGCACAAGTACCGATCGTATAAAATATTGTGCGTATGCTTCGTCATTTAAAATTCGGGTCAGGTCTTTTCCTTTTGTAAACATGTATGATTTATAAAAAATTATTTAATATTAAAAAGAATATAACAATACCGAGGTTCGAACCCAGGGGGTCATCAATTAAAGGGTCAGAGTTAAAAAAAAAACAGGAGGGAAAAATTAAAAAAAATTTAACCCATAAAATGATTGTAGAAAATTTTCTTGAATTATATAATAAGATGATTAGACATAAAATTACTATATTTGATGAATTAAAAGTATATATCGGTGAAAACAAGCAAGTTGTTGTCGAACATTGTACAAGATGCAAAAGACAAACGAGAAAGAGGTTACAAAGTTATAATTCAATTGTTTATTCTTGTAATTTTTGTAACACTACCAAAAAAATTCGTTTTTATTATTCTTTATTATCCAGAAACATCTCCTTGTTAGATCAGTTCTATTTTATAATTTACTATATAGAGGGAATAAGCATTAAAACAATAGCAAAATTTCTTGATTTGTCATTACCAACAGTAAATTCTTGTATTTTGAAATTAAATAAGCTAATATATGATTATTATGAAAAAACCACGGTAAGAATAGGAGGCCCAGGGTGTGCAATACAAATCGACGAATGTTTTTTTGGGAAAAGAAAATTCAACCGTGGCCGTCTTCCCACCCAACAAGTGGTTTTCGGAGGGATTGAAGTTAAAACAAAAATTTTTTTTTGAAAATAATTCCAAACAGAAGCAAAGAAACGCTTTCAAATGCAATAGAAAGTCATATTGTTGAAGGAACAACGATTTATAGCGACAAATTCTTATCGTATATGTTTTATTTCAAAGAGAATTTAAAATTTATACACGATTGGGTTAATCATTCTAAAAATTTTGTTGATCCCATGACTAACTGTCACACTCAAAACATTGAAAATCTTTGGTGTCAAATAAAAACGTTTAAAAGAAGAAAAAGTTATAGTAAATCTAAGTATTTGAAATATTACTTGGCTGAATTTAAACTAAAAAAAGAATTCCAGAAGAAACAAGAACATTTATTATTTGATTTTTTATTGAAAATTTGTTTTAATTAAAATTTTTTTTTAATTTTTCCCTCCTGTTTTTTTTTTAACTCTGACCAATTAAAGTTCAACCATTTATTTATTTTAGGTTTACTAAATGTAAAATTTCGTTCGATCTCAACCCCCCTAAAAAAAGGTTAAAATTCGGAAAGTTACCCCCGGGTTCTAATTCTGATATCAACCTAGGTTAATCAGGTTAGTTTAATTAATAATATTTAAATCTAATTAAGGTTAGGGTTATGTTAATATCAGGATTAGAACCCGGGGGTAACTTTCCAAATTTGATCCAAAAAAAAGTACAAACTTACCTTTCTAAATAATGTTTTTTTAATAGGAAGATTAAAGAAGTGGTGATTTTAAAAATCATTAAACTTTGGTGTGAAGGAATATCGCTTAAAACCATTTCTAATGGTCTGGAAATAGGCAGCAAGGTTGTTAGTAATACAGTTCTTAAAGTGGGTGAAAATCTATTAAGGAATTATTATAAAACTATGAATAAAATAGGTAGGATAGACGAATCAAACTTCGAAAAAAAGTACCATAAAGGACACCCTGTCGATGGAGATTAGAATTTGTAGAGAGGTCAGTTGAAAGAAAAATTATTAATATAAAGTTGATAAACGAGACAAGGCCACGTTGATTTCTAACATAAAGGAGTACATTTATCCAAGTTCTAAAATATTTGGTTCTTGTTGGGAATTCCCCCCACCCATAAAAATAATAAAATAAATTAAAAATTAATTTAGAATTAATAAATTCTTTAATGTTGGTAAAATTCATTTATATGACTAATAATATAGTAAAATGGGCATTTCCCATACTCCTGCCGCCACATAAACTCATACAAATAAGAGGACAACGGTTTTTTAGAAGTGCCGGATTCTTTTTTGCGCCTTCTCTTAGCACTCATCCACATATTTTCTACACGGTTAGTATTTACTCGGGTTAAAGGGTCTACAAACCAACGACTATGATTTACGGTTTGATGAGTAAACCCAACACTATTAAGGCTATTATAAGATGCCCAGCAATCTGAAACGATAGTAGTCTCTGGTAAAATATACTTGTGGATTATTGGAAGTGATAAAGCAGCACTCCTATTCTCGACTTCGACTAGAAAGCATTTCTTTGTTGAACAATCTATTCCGCCAAAAACCCATTGTTCACGTACAAATCGCCCAACATGGTACTTGCGACGAGTCATTAGTGTTTCATCGATTTGCACAACGTGACCAGAACCACCCAAGAAGACTGGGATTGTGGTCAGTTTCCTATAACATACATCGCACATAAAATTTTTCCAATCGACACATGTGTTAGTACAAAATTTTAATTCCCTTTTTAAACCTTTTTGAGTTACTTCTTCGTAAGCCCAAAAATATACAAACCTAACAATACGTTTAAGTTGTAGGTTCGAATGTTCAAAAAATGTATTTTCGCGTATCGAAACAGACCGCCTACGGGGCCTTGAACATCTCCAACGCACGTTGTCTTGCGTATGCCCTCCTTTACTTAAAGACATAATGTTTCCACACACTAAACAGGTATTGTTTGAAGGTATCAAACCTATTTGTTGGCAAAATATAATAGTTTTGACGCTTGTTGAACTCAAACAAACAAGTTTCGCAAAATTTAAGCCGTTTAAATATAATTCCATTTCTTTTACGTTTTTTAATTCTTTAATTCTTAAATTAATTAATTAATTATTTATTTTATTTATTTATTATTTTTATGGGTGGAGGGGGGAATTCCCAATAACAACCGAAAAACGCTCTGTGGTTAGCACTAATTACATTATAGAAACCATAATTTAATTTTTTGTTTCATTTTTTTATAAAAAAATGGATTTGTTGGATTCGAACCCTAGGGATATTATTGTGATTTTAAACCGATAAAGAGAAACGAAATTTATTTGAAAATTTGATGGATCATGTTCAGAAAATCCCCCCCAGAAAATCAATGTATTTTTTCTCCCCCCCAGGAATATTATTTTTTATTAATTTATTTAATTTATTAAAAAAATTAATAAAAATATACCTAACAACATTTAAATAATACAAATACGAATAATGATTTTTAATTATTTCATTTACGGGTTCCCACCTTTTATCATAAATACTATCTTTCCATGTCCATTCAGATATATATTCCTCCAATAAATTACCAGAAACCCCTTTCATTTTTTTTATTCTTTGTTTTACCTTTGCCCAATATGATTCTATTGTTTGGGTATTTACTAGCGTGGCAGGATCCACAAAATATAGATTATGGTTTATCGTTTCATGTTGAAACCCTAGAGAATTCAGGTTGTTATAGGAGCGCCACTTGTCACTATAAATAATTGTTCCGATTCTACAAACACTTTGAACAATGGGTAATAAAGTGTCTGCTGTACGATTTAAAACCAACTTCATATATATCTTGGCAGGTTTATAAGAGATATCTGCAATCCCAAAAACCTACATTTCATTACTTGTAGCCCTGCCCCGATGATATTTGGGTTTGTGTCTAAATAGACATTCGTCTATCTGGCAAACTATTCCCGGACCGCCTAATCTAATAGGACAAATTCCAAGATACTTTCTACACAACACTCTTATTTTACTAAAAAATTTAATAATTGTGGTTCTTCCCATATTTATGTCCTCTAAAATAGATGCTTGGGTATCGCTCTCAGCCCATCTGTATATTAGAAGAATATATTTGTTTAATTTTAAATTAAATTGCTCGAAAAAAATGCCGGTTCTTATTGAGAAATAGCTTTTATAGCTTCGGCATTCCTTATTCCTGCACCGAAATGCAATGCCATCGACCGTTTTTTTATAAACGGTGTGCTTCATCTGCATATTACATGACAAGCAGGGCTTGAACCTAGGCATTAACCCAATACCGACGAGATAATCCATTGCGTCTTCAGTACTGCCACATATAATTGGCATTAAAGTTGATTCAAAAAAAAGATTCGATATAAAAAAAACAGAAAATAATTTAATTATATAATTAAAACCCCATTTTATTTTTACTTAATTTTAAACATTTAATTATTTTTAAATAATAAAATTTAGATTTTGTCATGTTCAACTTTTCCCCCCCGGGGGGGAAAAGTTGAACATGATCCAATTTGATAAAATGTAATTTACAAAATCAACCTATATTTTAAAATTTTCAAAAACAAGGGTATTTTTTTTATATATTCGTTTTAGGCAAATTTGCGACTTTTAAGCCTTTTATTTAATATGTTAATCTCGTTAGATAAAGAAGGATTATTAATTTATTATATTTTAAACATGTTCTTAGAACCCAAATTAATATTTTTATCTTTTCTCCTTTTTCTAAATCAATTAATAAAAAAATATTTATTTTAAATCATAATTAAAAATTCACCCTCAAATGGAACTTGAAGATAAACAAAGACATCCTAAGCCCGAAGAGGTAAACAATGACCAAGATAAAGAACAAAGTAATCTGAATAAAGAACAAAGCAGTCTAAATAAAGAACAAAGTAATGCGAATAAAGATATATCACCAGATAATCAATCAACGAATAAACCCAAAGAAAAGAAAAAGAGTAGTAGTGGATTAATAATTTCTATTGTTTTGACTGCAACTCTTTTATCATTAATACTTTATTTTGTTCTTGTAGGATACTACGGAACAAGTAAATCGTCTCCTACACTTTACTCCAAGTATTTCTTCTATTGGAGGATTAAATACGCAGACATTGAATTGTCGAAAGTTACAGGTTATAAAGGTGATAAGTTGAATACAATTGATCCAAAGAATAAAACAAAACTAGAATCTAGAAAAATAATTGAAGATAATACGTATAATATACTAATAATGGATGATGTGAAAAACACACTTGTTGAGATTAAAGGCCTTTTAAAGGCCTTCAATATTAGTGATCATGCACCGAGAGGAATATCTAATTACGATACTCATACAACAGGGATCGGTTTTTATGAGAATGCTGATTTTTTAATGTTCAGAGCTATTGTTTTGGCTAATCTTGGATATGCAAAAGATGATTTTGGAAAAATGAAAGAATTTGATATTGCTAAAGCAAGTTTAAGAAGTAAATTTCCAATAAAAAAAATTCTGGCATTAAACGAATCTAAAATAGTTACAACTGATTTTGTAAAAAATTTTCATAAGCTGTTGGATAACATTTATAGTAGAAATGTTGGATACGTTTTAACGAATAATAATTCTGAAATCCCAAACGAATTAATCGCTGATATTTCAACTTTATTAAACGAAGCTGATTTCGAGAAAAAGCATTCTGCTCTGTTTACAAAGCAAAATATTTTAAACTTCTTTATTCATTTTGGAAAGATTCACGCTGTGACGGCGCTTGATTCTTTTATTTATTCAAGATTCTTTAACCTCTTTTATCTTTTAACACTTCACGTGGAATTGCAAGGTTATACGCCCGGTAAAAATCAAAGAGTAATACATATATCGAGAATGTTTGCTAATATCTTCTCTAGGGTTTATTCCGCATCCATTGAGGATAAAGTAGAAGACAAAGACGTGCCTGGGTGGATTGAATACTATTTGGGTAAAACTTATTACGATGAAGAAAAGTTTAAAAAAAGCTTGAACGATAAAGACGTACATAAAAAAGGGATTGATTGATCATGATGATGCGAATATTAAAAACTTACTCAAAGAACTTGGAGCTTTAGTTTGATCACCGCTTTAATAAACTTTGGTTTTTTATTGTTTATAAGATATTCTAGGATGATAAAACTTACAGTCCGTAGGACTGGGCAATTCTCTGTGCTTGATTCATAGAGTTATGAAATATTGAATTTGCTCCTAAATATGTCTTGTTTCTTCTTCTTCATGGGAAAACAATTAACCTCTTTTGTGAATATTTTTTTACCTTGTTTTTGTAGAAGAATTTAAAATAACTCAAGGGCCTTTTAATATTGTTTGCATAAAGAACCGTTATTATTGACTGAATGCTTTACGATATCTTTATTGCCATACGTTATTACAAATCAACCAGGTTTTATATATTTAAATTATTTAGAGTATCAGCATTTCTATTGCCAACAAGTATAATAAAACGATTTCTAATATTAGTGGTTTTGACTTCACAAATCTTTATGCTCAATCTTTTTTATTTCTACTGTCGTATTTAACGTTTATTGAACACTGTTTCTTTAAGTATAGAGCTCCCTCGGTTTTTGTAATTCTTTCTGTTTAACCTATTGATATCATTACTGAAATGAAGTTGTCTATGTCTCTTATAGCATTTCTTGGATATCTGATTAGGATTTTTATAATTCAGAAGTAAAAATAAATGAACTGTATAATATTTCATATTTATGGCTGGGTAAGTCTTCTCTTTTTAACGAAATCTTTTTTTTATTTGTTTACTTTCTTTTTTCCCGTTTTCTGAACAAATTAAGATTCGTTTTAAAATTTCCTTCAGGTCACAAGGCTCAATTACGGAGAAGCGGGCTATTTCCACAAAAATCGAATACTAGCAAAAAAATTACCCATAAAAATACATTTCAAAAAATAGGAAGAAAATGTAGTTGTTGAAATAATTAAAGGAATTGACGTAAATAAACGAAATAAATACGGATTTTGTGCAAGTAAAATAGAATTAATAATGTTAAGAATGAACGAGGTTATTGTATATAGACAAAGTTTAAAATAAAATACAACATTTGAGAGTGGACTGCATTTTATAAAAATAAATTACTAAAATAGAAAATATTGCGAGTTTTAAAGCAATGATTGGCTAAGCCTCAGAAGATTTAACCTGTTTTAACATCGATATTAACCATAAAAGTTACTATCGTTTGTTCAAAAAAATAGCACCCATAGTTGTTTCCCGGCTATTATAATCTCTTTAAAAAATTATGGGGAGATGAAATATCAATAGAAAGATTGATGAAACTAAATTCGGTAAAAGAAAATATAAACTGAACCATCGTGTCTATGGAGTATAGGTGCTTGGAATTGTAGAAAGAGGTCTAAATGGTAGACGTTTTTCTCGCTGAAGTAGAAAAAATATTAAAATATATTATTTGTAATCAGGTCGTGGCACAAAGCAGAATTATTATAGACGGTTGGCGTGGTTATATAGGATTTGAAAATATTTATGATGCACACATACTGGCAACCAATTTGATACAGTTTATAAACCCAGAAAATAAAGGCAAACAAATAGAATCGAGGGATATTTAATCGGAACTAAAATGTATATACTACCAAGATAAAGATCTAAACCTCATATCGATATGTATTCAGTAAGAAGGATGTTAATTTTTAACGAAAAAAAAGAGTAAGTTTTTGTTTTTTTTGCGAGTATCCGATTTTACCCAGGAATGGCCCTATATATTTTCAATTGCTTCGTCCTTAAATATTTTTTAGAGCAAGAGGAATCACAGTTAAAATACTTTTCACAGTTGGATCTACCATTTCTGGTTTAAAGCCATGGTTATTTTATTCATCAGATCCCAACAAAAACACATTATTTATCTAAATGATCTTTCAGATATAAATCCTTGATAGAATTTTATTTTATGAAAAATGGATCTTTAATAAAGTTGGAAATGTTTTTTTTGAGAAAACAGAAATACAAGAATTAATTAACACATCAAAAGTCCGTTTAACTTGTAGAAGAAAGAACGAAAAGAATTTGTGGGTTTTTAAACGTACTAAAAAATAAACTTCTTTAATAAATCCGATATTTTAATCATATTGAATTATAATCTATGGTCTCTATCTTGATTCAAAACAAATAAGTTCAACATTGAAATTGTTTTTAAATATTAAACAATATATTGTATTATTTAAGTTACGTAAGATTTATTTTTAAAGGTAATAAACACAAAAATCTTTTCCTTTAAGATATATTATTGTCGAATATGTTTATGAATCTCGTTGCAAAAACCACATATATACTGTTATGCAATATAGCGAAGGTTTAATTCCGAGTTTAAATCAGTTACCACCCAAATAACAACCAGTATATTAAAAATTAATGGAAAAAGCCTCGTTATCAGCTAAAACAGAAACATTTTTAATAAATTAAATATCAATCTACAATATTGTGTAGCAATATGCCGACTTTACTCGAAGCTCAATGATATTTAACAAATCATTTAAAACCTAAGATCTGAAAAAAAAAAAAGAAACCAAAGAAGATATAAATAAAAAACAGTAGTTGCTTCAACATTTAATTATAACCCAGGAACAATGAAATTGAATAACGAGTATATTGAAAGATGTTTCTACAATCAATTGCAACTAAATACTGATTCAATTGAAAACAGACCTTTAAAAAAAGTCATTACACGATATTTGATTTTTTGTATTAAATAATCTTAATACAAACATCACGTCGTTATTTGAATAAAAACACGGAAATGAATTATTTAACATGTATTATAAATTATTCATTGGTATGGAGGTTTTATTATTTCTCTTTAAGAAATAAATTTAGATGAAATCACAAAAGCAAAGGTTTTGTGCTTTTGTTTGACATAGGGGTATTTTTAACAACAGAAACACATGTAATATTTATTTATATAGAAATATCTACTTAGATAAAAAATAATGTGAAAGAACAACAGTGACGCATATATTAAATAAAACTCATGCCTGGTAGTATAAACGGAAAAGTAAAACACTTGTTTCGAGTAAAAAAAACTTTTAGTTTATTATTAAAAATACTCTTTCGTCTTTAAATACACTTAGTCATTAAATATTTATGATAGTCAGTAAAGGTCTTGTAAATTAATTAAAATCTAACTATTGGGTTGATTTACCATCGCAAAATTTTTAAAAAAGGATGTTTCAATTTCTAAACCTTCGAATATTATATTTTATTCATACGCAAGACACCAAAACATGTTTGCCTGTGTATTCGTTTTTTATAAAAAATGAAAATTATTTGTTGAACATAAATATTTTAGCTATAGTTTTGTTTTAACATTATGTATACAAAAAAGCGGTCATAAATTGTCGCAAAAATATTTATCCAATTTTACTTTTTCGTCTTTGTTTACGATCTCGGCATCAATTTCTGGTGTTTCTATTTCTTTTTTCAATTTAACATTTTGAATCACAAAATGTTGCCATGGTGAAATTGAGCAAACATTCACAATAATCTTAAACCCATCCAGCGGACCATTAAAATCTCCTACCTCGATGCATTTCTCTCTTATCATTAGCTGATTTGTACCGTCAGGTCCTTCCAACATCGTAAAAAGGAACCCTGGATCGTCAGATATAAAGTCTTTGCTTTGTAATTCGTTGTTAGAGGCTTCTTTGTATAAATAAGTTTTGCCAATTTTTAATAGCAAATAACCCCTTTTTATTTTCTAACATCCCAACATTCGGATCATTTTTACTGAATTCTTCTCCTTCAAAACTCTTTAGTGTAACCCTGCCTTGAAAATTTGTGATGTAATGATTTGGTTTTTCTTTTTGCTTGATAACAATATATTCTTCTTTTTCTTTTAATAGAACTACAAGTAATAAATGAAACATACAAAACGAGGACGAATGTTTTTAATATAAAATTCGAAACCTGGAGTTAATAATAAATATCCCAAACCAGATGTGTTTTAGAATAAAATAACTGAATAAATCCATATATGGTTTCTTTTCAACAATAAAAGTTTAATTAATTATCATTTACAACAATATAATTTTTTTAAAAAAAAAACACAATACAATGTATTTTACAACTTTACGTCAATCCTTTTAATACTAATTATGAATGGGAGTAATATAATCCTGATATTCATCTTTCACGATACATCTGGTTTAGAAAAATTTAGATTGTTATGATAGAGCCGTCACAAAAAATGTTAATATAATATTCATTCTAAATTAACAAAAGATATTTTTTCAAGGTGCGTGTAAAATAAAACCATATACAGAATTAAAAGAATAAATAAACATCTTTTAAAACCCATCACCACTACTTATCAATGGAGATCATACACCTGTGGGCCTCAAGAATATAATTATTTAAAACTTGTATAACGAACAGTAAAAAGATTTGTATTTTAAAACAAAATAGAGTTTATAAATACACAAGTATACTTTATGTCGTAATTCACTTGCATGATAGTTTAAGTATTAATTAATATATAACACTTTATAATGAACAATATTAATAAAATAAAAACATATCAGGTTAATGTCGTCTAAACAAGCAATAATTCTCTTTAGTTGTTAAACACAATAAAACATCTGAGGTTATAAATAGTTTAATTTCAATATTATCTGTCTGTATCAATTGTTGTAATAGGTGGTAGAAAGAAAGGCAAAGATATTCATATACATTATTTTGTAAATTCTTTTAAAAATTAATCAAACCCGGCATAAAAACTACATGAAGTGGATTTAACAGAATCACCCTAAAACAATATAAGGCGTCGAGCAAGCCTATTCGGAGAATATCAAATAGAAATTATTTGTGGTGCCTATATAATAGCACCCAAACTTTAACTGAATAATAATATTTTTTGAATATCTTATTTAGTAAGAAAGCTTGAATTCAAATCGATAAACACAGGACTATCAGTTCTCAGTATACATTAAAAAAACCACGTATTTTGGATCACTACCAAAATTTTCCCCGCCAAAAATCCCATTAAAAACGTTAATTAAAATAAATAGCGAAAACATATAAATACACGACAATCTTTTCAGACGTTCGTTTACTCTTTGAATCCTCAATAAATGATAAGTTTTCTAATGAATCACCAATTTTTACCAGGTGAACACCAATGTCCAACTTGTCGCGGGTACTAGTAAATTAGTACGTTACAAAAAAAACAAAGATGAATATTCCTGGCGCTGCAAGAGTATATGCTTCGCTTATAAAACCTATTATTCTATAAGAAAGAATTCATTTTTTGAAGGTTTAAACGAATCATTTTTAAACGTTCTATTAATTATTTTAAAATATGCTGTACGACAGCAACGATTTAGTATAAATTTAAGTATGGATATTTCTAAAAATTCCATTCATAAGATTATTAACAAAATAATCGATAAAATTCCAGCACCTGATTTTACAAATAATAAATTGGGAGGGCCTGGTTGGTTAGTTCAATGCGATGAAATTATGCTTAATTTCAAATGTAAAAGTCATCATGGTAGATCTGCGACGAATAGGACTGATGCTTTATGCATTGTAGAAATTAGGAATTCAATTACCCGTGTCTACGCAACAATAATACCGAATAGAAAATCCGAAACATTGATTCCAATAATATGCTCGCAGGTAGCAAGTAATAGTAAAATATGGACTGACGAATTGAGAAGTTACCGTTGTTTAAATACAATGGATTTTGTACATGAAAGTGTTTGTCAAAAATACGAGTTTGTAAACGCTTCTTCAGGTGTAAACTCTCAAGCGGTTGACTCTTTTAACAATGTGATTAAATTAGATTTAAAAAAGAGGAAAGGTGTGCGAACTGAAAATAGAGCGAAGTTTTTGGTTAAATTTTGTTATTTTTTCAATAATCGTAATAGGTATTTTGAAGCTGTTTTGGATCTAATTAAAATTTAATTAAAATAAATTTATATATATTTTTTAGTAAAAAAACAAAATATGACTAGCCGTTATTTTTTTGAATTTGGGTTCAATTAAAATGTAAACTAAGATAGACGTAAAACCCATCAAATAATATTATAAATAACAATCTATTAGTTGTATTCGTATATTAAACACACATTTACATATATTAATTCAAAAAGCATCATACACTAAAGAATTTCTATTTAATTCCATAAATTATCTTACCATAAAGAATAAACATGGAATTCAGCGTTAAAATAATTGCACCTGTAATTATTTATAGCTTAATTATACAATCCATATATTGTAGATATAAATGTTGCATACATAAGTTAATAAATCATTAAGTTCATAAGTATATGTTGTTTCTGTTCGAATGTTGTAGCAGATGGTCATAAAGCTCTTTTAATATATACACCCAAAAAAACGTTCACTTTTTTCTGATATAAAAAGAATACAGGAAGGTTATGTTGATCAAAATCCGTAATTTTGTGTATAATAACAGGAATTTTACGTTATAATTTCAGAAATAGCCTGGAATAAAGTATAAAAACACACGAATTACAACCTACATTAGCTATCCAAACATTTAAAACAAATACTAATCGCAATTCTTAAAATAAAAGATCATTTATTATAAATAAACCTGTTAACTAAAGAAACACAATTATTTTTTCAATTGACTTTTGTTAATAGGAATAACAATAAACTAAAAAATTAACATTTATTTTATAAACACATGTTCAGATTTATACATTCTAACCAAAAGGTTTTAACTTTGCAAGATGTTCAAGCAATTATAAATATTACAATAGAATGTTAATAAATATACAAAATAGAACACAAATCCAACACCAGCGTGTTATTAAAAGAAATAAATTAAAAAATGAAAGAAAACAGAGTTTGTTGGTAAACAAACTAAACACACTTTTGACTACAAAAAAAGGATGTTTTTATAACGATACAAAACAAACAACCATTGACCACTTATTCTTTTAGGAAGAAAAACTATTTTATAAATTTATTAAAAGACCATAAAAATTATGAATAATATTTTTTTAATAAAAAATCATTATAATAAATTAAAAGATTATTCTTTGCATAAAAAGATTAATATTTTTTAAATTTAAAGAATAAAAAAAAAGAATAAAGCTCCTAATCCTAAATTTAATTATCAGAAATTATAAATTCTCTGAAATGACGTGTTTTGGTCTTGAAATTACTTTAACTTTCGATGTAAAACAATTAGTTAAAGGAACTATTGAGGATGTTTTCTTTTCAACTTCTTTGCCAATCTTCTCAGTTTGTAAATGTTTCATTATTTGCAAAATATCACAATCTGCAAATTCACTTTCAATTATTTCGAAAATAACTTTTCTTGCTCTTTTAACGTTCGAAGTTTTGGCGTAACAGGTTTTGCTAGTAGATTTTAATTTTCTTCTAGTTATTGCCATAACAAATACTCTTAAATGATAACCATCCTTGGTTATCACATCCCTGTGAGCTTTAACAAGTGTATGCCATTTTCTTATGATTCCCTTCTTTTTGTCTTTTGTTAATTCCATTCCGTGGAAATCTGATTTGGCAACTGTGCCATTCAATTCATTAATTATAAATTTAAACTTTCTAACAGCAAATTCCTCGTTCTTGGGGTTTAAATCTCCTTGGTTTACTTCAAATATTCTTCCTATAAGACTTTTATCCATCAAAGCTTTGGTATTCTCTTTTGTTGCCAAGGTTTTACCTACTTCGTTGCAGACAAATGCTCCAGGAACCTTCAGTGTAAACCATTCCTTTTTAGCAAATGTGTCAATTATCTTCTTCTTTGTACCTTTTTTTAATGATTTCTTTGTTTGTGGTTGTGCTTTTTTTGCCTAATTATACTTTTTCACTTACCATTTTTTTGGGTAAAAAATTTTATTATTTTTATTATTTTTATTATTTTTTTATTATTTTTTATTTATTTTTTTGTTTGTTTTTATTATTTTTAATTATTTTTTAATTATTTTTTAATTGTTTTAATTATTATTTTATTCATATTTAATTATTATTTTATTCATATTTAATTATTATTAATAGTTTTTGATGCAAGGCTGTATTCCCGTCCAAACTTAGACGGGAATACAGCCTTAAGGTAATAAAAAAATTAATATTTTTAACTCCCATGTATTTAAACGAAGAACCTCCCAATTCTACAACAAGTAAAGTATTTCAAAGTATTGCAGACGCATTAAAATACTTAAAAGATGAAGGATTGATTTCAGCAACAAAAATTTGTATTTCTTGTGGATATGATATGCGCATTGTGTGCGATGACACATACACTGATAAAGAGATGTATAAACTCAAACTATAGAAAGAAAATTGAACTATTCAGATAAAACATGTTTAATGAACCGAAACTTCCTGTTAACAAAAAATTTCTTGCTATTTATGAGTGGCTGTGTCGAAATTTTGAGAATCGTGCTTTGAATGATTGAAAAATTTCCAAATCAAGTTATCAAAAAATCAAAGAAAATATAAATAAGTATATTGCTATAACTAATATTGAATATAATGAAATTATGCTTGGTGGTAACTATAGCGCCCAAATTGATGAAACGGTAATATATCGAGGCAAATTAGTAATTTCGTCCTCAAATTTATATGATGAAATTCCGGGATTAACATGCTTAGTTGGTATGATTGAAGAACGCAGTGTAAAAATAATAGTTTGTATTGTTGAAAATAGGCGTTCTGAAACAATTTTAAATTTGATAAAAAAACATGTACGTGTTGGAACATTAATAATTAGTTATGGTTATCCATCATACCCATCCGCGGTGAGACAGGCGATGTGTGCACATGAAGTGGTAAACCACGGTATAGGATTTAAAAATAAAAATGGCTATCATACTAATAATATCGAGAATCTATGGTCGCAGATGAAATGTGAAGAAAAAAACGTTTAGGTATTAAGAAAAGTTATGTTGGAAAGTTTTTGAATGAATTTATTTTTAGGTATTACAATCTAAAATCTCATGAGTTTTCTAAGGTTGGTGATGTTTGGTATAAGATAGTGAAATATTTAATAAACAATTCATATTCTGTTTTTATTATGAAATTTTTGGTCAGTTTCGGTATAATACCCCCGGGGTAATAATCCCGATTTAGCTGTATTGTTAGTGTTTATTAGTTATTTTGTTAATATAAAAATCCAATAATTCCAAGACAACAAACACTAATAATACATCTAAATCAGAATTCGAACCCCGGGGGGTATTATATCGAAATTTTTAAACTAAAATAATATTATGATACCCCCCTTAAGGACGGCAATACAGCCTTGCACCGAAATATTTAATATTTAATAGTTTTAATAACCTGATAGGTTTTAATTAATTTCTTTTTATAAAACGTATATATTTTAGTTACACTTTTTATATTCAAAAGATGAATTTTTTGGATATGACGATACAAAATATTATCAAAAAACAACCCCGTTAAAAACCATGATAGTTTATTGGAGTAGGCTAAAGCTATTAAACATTTCAAAATAAAAATTGTATCCAACTTAATTTTGTTGTGAAATCCAAAAAAACGATAAAATCTTAAAGAGTATTAAATTATTTCGTAATATTTATCCAATCATCATTCTAATATTATTTGACCACCAATATTGTGTTTTTCATAACAAGGTTACGTTATAATTTAACGTAAGAAGGTAATTTTATCTGATATGAAAAATTAAAAGAAAGGGTAATAACGATTCTTTTAACAAACGGCACTTCTTTACAATTCCCCCCCCCCTCATAAGGGGGGGGGAATTGTCACAAATTAAACTTTTTCGAAAAAATTATAATTACAATATCATTCAATTTAAAATTTATAAATAAAAGGCCTATGTATAGTTTGGATGATCTAACTGACAGGGATATATATGCCATTACCTCCACTGAAACATCAGCAATTCAATTTTGCCAAGATAATTTATTACTTCCTGCAACATACACTTGTTGCGATACTATATTATATTACAGTCAAAGGCTGCATGGAAACAATAAGAGTCCGAGTTTTCGCTGCACAAAAAAAATATGCAGAAAAGAATATTCTTTAAAAAAAGGAACTTTTTTCGAAAATACGAACTTAGAAATTTCAAAAGTTCTTTTATTAATTTACTTTTTCTCGAAAGCCGAAACAAGTTTTATTCAATTAAAACGAAAAACTGGAATATCTTCAGACAAAACACTTGTTGATTGGCTAAGTTTTTTACGTGAAATTTGCACGTTATATTTTGTTAATCATCCAATTCTTATTGGTGGTATTGGAAAAGTGGTTGAGATAGATGAAGTTCATCTCGTTAAAAGGAAGAATAACGTGGGAAGAATAGTAAGAGAAAAGTGGGCTTTTGGGGGCTATGACGTGGAAGAAAAGGTTGGCTTTATTGTTGAGGTAACGGACAGGCGACGTGAAACAATTTGGCCATTAATTTTTCGATTTATCAGGCCCGGAACTACAATTATTAGTGACTGTGCGTTAATTTATCGTAACCTTGGAAATTACGGTTATTTCCACCTTACAGTTAACCATTCTGAAAATTTTGTGAACCCAATTACACGAGCGACCACTAATCATGTTGAGAGCCAATGGCAGAAAGTAAAGCAAGTTCATAAACAGCAGTATGGAACTAGTAGGAATACGTTAACGCCTCATTTAAATGAGTTTATGTGGCGGCAGAGATTTTCGAATTCATTTTCATCTTTAATTAATCATATTAACGAGGTGTATGTAGTAGGTAATCATTAAATTTAGCGTTGGTAAAAATTTTTAGTTCATATTTTAATATGCTTTTTTATATTGTATAAATTAAAAGGTCACATACTTAATCATTACCATTTTAAATAATTGAATAAATATTAAAATAATAGTAATTAAATATTTAAAATAATAGTAATTAAATATTTAAAATAAATTTTTATTTTTTTTAGGGGGGGGAATTGTAAAGAAGTGCCAACAAACAACAGTTAACATGGAAACAAGACATAAAAGAAGCTATAACCCTCTTTTTCGAAGAATCATGTTAGATATAAAACAACAAGATAAAATTAACAACAAGCGAATTGCCCCAAAAGTATGGGAAACATTACCAAATGGTCTAAAAACAATCACGCAAACACAATAAAATAATATCTAAATCCTTTACACAATAATTTAAATTTAAAGACATGAAAACCAGTAAGTATTTTAATACAAAATTTTAATTGAATTTTTTAAACAGACAAACGGGAATTTGTATTGAGAGGTTTGTTTTTTAGGTGACTTTCCCCCTTGTAGACAATGGGTTCAAATCCTCAAAATAATTTTTAAATATCAAATACTTAGTTTTTTTTAATTTATATTCCATGAATCACAGAGAATTGGTTAAAAACACATTAACATATAAATCTGCAATAGAGTTTCTAATGAAGATTGTGGTATGAAATAAAGCTACCGTGGAATAAAGCTACCGGGTTCGAATCTCGCATTTCCCATTTATGTTAAGTATATAATTCAATATTTCTATATTAACAAGGTTAGGGCTATGGCTCAATGAAATGTTTGGTTAGGTTGTTAAATAGTACACGAAAACGGTCAGGTTAGGTTAGTAATAAACAAATATTTTAACTTAACCCTATGCTGTTTAGTATAAAAATATTGAATTATAGACTAAACATAGAGAAAAAAATGCGAGATTTGAACCCGGTTGGTAGATAAGGAAACTAAGTCCAAAATATTGGTTTTTTAATTTTCTTATAGAAAATTTAATTTATTATTATTTTATTTTAAAAAATGATTTTAAAGGATTCGAACCCGGTAGCTTTATTCCACGGTAGCTTTATTTCATACAACAGTTTCTAATGAAGATTATTATATTTCTTCTAAAATAAATTGTTCATCTTGCATATACCAGGAAATGAAAGTAATAAAAAACGGAGGCACTTTATCCTGGCAATGCTCTAAATGTACTAAGAAAACATCATTACTTATTGGAACAATTCTTGAAAATGCTAACAAACCATTAAATGAAATTCTAGATTTAATATACTTTTGGTGCTTAGACATGACCCAATCAAAAACAAAATTTGAGGTCAATACCAAATCTTCTAAAACACTGAACAATTGGGCTTGGCCCAAAAATCGCCGAATTAATATAAAAAACGGATCAAATTTACAATGTGGGACCCAGAGTTCGAACCTCGATTTTAGTGAGTTTTAAAATAAAACAGTAGATAATGGTTTTTTTGAGGTCAAAGACCTTGTATTATAAACACTAACCAAAGAAACTACAAAACGGTGGTTGATGGAACAATTTTTTTGAAATTATAGAAATACCCTTCATAAGCAATTTTCTCGTTTTTCTTGTTGCTTTTAATGATATGCTCTTGTAGATTTACTTTCATTAAATGGGTATTTATTTTTATTATTAATTTGGCGATTTATGGACTCAACGACTTTTGGTGCTTAGACATGACCCAATCAAAAACAAAATTTGAGGTCAATACCAAATCTTCTAAAACACTGAACAATTGGTATAAGAAATTAAGTAAACAAGCACTAAATATTATGTGCAAAAATGGAAATAATAAGATTGGGGGACCAGGGCATGTAGTTGAAATAGACGAGTCCAAGTTCTCAAAAAGAAAATTCAATGTTGGCAGAGAAATTAGATCCCCGTGGATTGTTGGGGGGTTGATTTACAAACAAACGATATATTTTTTGTGGAAGTACTGTTTAGAAATAAAAAAACATTATCCGAAATTATAATTGATCACGTTGAGTTGGGGACTACCATTGTAACGGACTGTTGGGCCGGTTATATCGATTTAACAAGCTTGGGATTTATACACCAAACCGTAAACCACTCTGAAAATTTTATTGATCCTGAAACAGGATATAATACTCAAGCCATCGAAAATAGATGGAGCATTTACAAGAGAATATTCAGGGCTCGTTATATTACTAATAGGTGTGATTTTACAAGCTTATTTGCAGAATTTATCTTTAAGTATAAATACGGAAATGATTCGTTTAATATTTTTATGATGAACTTAAATAAATTTTAATATCATTTGATTTTTTGGCCTTGTGGAACAATAGGGACCAAATTTGGATATAATTAAAAAAAAAAATTTTAACCCTTCTTTTATGAAAAATCTTTTTAAAAATTTTTCTAAAAAGGAGAATAAATATAAATTGTTATTAACCAAAAGAAAATCGATTAAGGAAGCTCTAAATACTGGAATTGCTTATTGAATAATTTAAAATCCCTATATTAACCTTAATTTAAAGTATAAAAAAAATTAATTACCGGGTTTTATTCATTAAATAAAAAACCAATAACATTCATCAGAACTTCTTCCCCTAATTCTCTTAACAACATATATCTTGCTAAAAATATATCGGCATACCTTTTATTTCTATATTTATGTGGTATGCTTCTCTTTAAGCTAGACCAATTCCCTTCAATGGTATTGGTATGAACACTATTTAGTGGATTGACAAAGAATTTGGAGTGGTTAACGGTATAATGCTGATAGCCAATGGATGATAATGCACGATACCCCTTCCATTCATCTGTATATAAAATTGTTCCTGGTGTTACATGTTTTAAGATTAATTCATTTAACGAAACAATATCTCTTCGTTCAATTTTTTCTAGCCTGATCAGTCGATTACTTGACCTCTCAACCATTCCTACAACCCAAACACCTTCTATCCGTTTTCCTTTATTGTTTTTTCTCTTCCCAAACTTTGATTCGTCCACCTCCACAACTGTTCCAATGCCTACAATCATTCCCAATTTCAAATCCATGTATTTTTTTAAGCTTTTGTCCAATCTCAATAAGAATTTCCTGATTGTTTTTTTGCTTATCCCTAGAAGTTTAGAAATATTTGTAATACTGAAATTATTAAAAAAGAGCTTGATAATTTTTAACAATTTAAATAATTTTATTTTTGAACTTTCGAAAACTGTATTTTTTAGCAGGGAGAAAGACTTCTTACAGCCTAGCCAGGTGCCAATTACTAAATATGGTTTACTATGTTTCCATCTTATTCTTGAACCACAATAAATGCATTTCATTTTCTTATATTTCATCGATATATTTTCTAAACCTACTTTTTCTATTTCTTCATCTAGCAAAAATTTCATAAAAGAAGGGTTAAAAAAATTATAATTTTAATTATCTCTAAATTTGGTCCCTTGTTCCTTTTAACCGATTTTTTTTATTTATATTTAAAAACTATTTTGAGGATTTGAACCCATTGTCTACAAGGGGGAAACTCGCCGTTTTTTATATATGTTCTTTGGAAACTTTTTTCTAATAGGAAATGGAAACTGTCTATTTTTTATTGTGAATTAAAGTATAGTAAATAATGGTTGTATTTCTATAAACATCTAAATAATGTTCCGAAAGAAAATTTAAAATTAGCTAGATAAGTTCGCCTTCCTAACACGGAACTTTAATATCGCGTGTATTTTTTGTATTTCATAGCCTATCATAAGAGTTGTTTTATCAAAATTGTGGCTTTAATATAGAACAGCGATATGCGTTTTGGGTTTATTTTTAATTGTACACGTTCATAACCCTGAAATCTTTTAAAATCAGAATTATATTTTACTCAAACGAAAAATCTAGCAAGTTAATATCACGATACGTTTAATATATTTTGACAGGTATGTATAAAGGGCATTTTATTTAAAGGCGACCGGTTAATCATTACATTATTTTAGTGTCGGGTTTTCAAACCCTTTAGTTATTTTCGAATATAATAATAATTAGCTATTCTTTATGGCAGAAAACATTAAACGTCTATTTTTTCTTATGTGAGGGTCTAATTAATAAACATATAGCTTAATAACTAGATCACTAATTTGTTCCTTTAATTAGGAAAAAAATGAAAAAATTGCTTTATATTATTCGAATTTTAATTAAATTTTGACGAAGTAACATTAAAATTCATTCAATAAAATATCCTTTAAAAGCAACTTTATAAGATTGAATAATTTGTAAAGCGGACAAAAATTGATTTTCAAGAAGATTTTATTGGATTTATACGTCTAAAAAATATTATTAAATGTATTATCAGTTTGCTATTTTCTCATAAAAATTAGATCGAATGGTAAATTGTTTTCCATTCGTTTTCCTTTTTCTTCAATAATAATTTTATTTGAACAAAATATCCTCAATTTTCTGAATATGCGTAGACATCTCGTTTAAATATATGACTTTTGCTTCGTGATTACTGTCACGAAGACACCTTGGGCATGTTTTATATGCTCTCTGTTCGTATATGACTATAAAAGATTCTTCACATATCTTCTGTATAATTGTTGTAAATGTAAATGAGTTTATATTAAAAATAGGTATAAATAGGCATTTATAGTATTCCTCTTTATTTCAATCTCGTATGATTAACTATCTCTTAAAATACCTGTATTAAATTTACTTTTAAATTTTTGATCTATTTATCTCGATGACTTGTTGGATGCAAATACTCCTATATTTTCATTATCGATGTTAAATATTTATAGGCGAACAAACTTTTCAGATCTGGTAGACTACCTAGTTACTTAATTCGTCGCTAATATCGGCAAATTATTCTATTTGGACATATGTTTGTAATGTTAAAAAAAACTTCAAAATAACTCCTCTGATTTACAAACGCCATGTTTTATACTTGGCGAGGTTTCTTTTACATTATCACCTCTATCTATCAAATGTATTTATTCTCTTTATATATGTGGATGATCTGTCATTTTTTGCTTTTTTAAGTTTCTTATTAGCCCATATCAAAAACGGATTAAAATATAGGATATAGTTAATCAAAATACTGAAATTTTGTGTTTATTATTGTACTTAACAAAACATAATATTTTCTAATGTTTCTGCCATCGAATTTTTTGTCCACCGACTAACATTTATAACTTCTTTTTTTTTTTTTGTAATGCTGATATACAAATGAATATTATAACAATCACGGACTGGGAGCCGCATCGTGGTTACAAATATGTTGTTATAGAGCCTTTCACATCAAAATGTTTTTGATATTCCTTATATATGAGGAAGCAACAATGTTAAAGTTTTATTTGTGCAATACTTCTTTAAAATACGCTCTAAAATTTAAAAAAAGCTGAATGAAAGCAACAAACATTGAAATATATATTTCTAGGTTATATTATCTCATGTTTAAAAGACAATTTTCTTTTGTTGGCAATAAAAACATTCAAATATATCATGATTTATTGCCACATTGTTAAAACTGAACAACAAAATAAAGAGAGCTACATTAAAATGTAATAAATTAAGAGATGTTTGATTTTAGATAACGAAACAATTTTTAATCGATCGCGAACAATTTTTTAAAACAAACTATCGAATTTGGTAATTAATGGCTCTGTAAGACTTGATTAGGGAGCAGTTGACCTTACATGTCTACATTTCTATGATACAAAAGCAGTTATAAACTGAAATTATAATTATCTATGCCGATTTGTATCACAAACTAGAAAAATTCTAAATTATTTTTGGAGATATATCAATAGAGAGAAATGTCTCGTATATGCAAATATAAGGAATATGATAATTCTTGTTTGGGGGTTTACTATGCGAATCAGCATTTTTTACCCGACGTTAACAAAAACTAACCGCCGTTCAGTTTTAAAGGATTCTCACGTTGAATATTCATTATTATTATAACTGTATGAGTATACACCAGATTATGATTGCTTGGTTCGAAACATGAAATCTTAATCTTTTCAATAACTTTTAAGCAGGCCATTAATTTAAACTATATTATCTCTAGTTTGATTAATCTAACATTTTTAATTATGCTCATTTTGTTACATTCTTATGGACTCAGTTTTTTAGTATAATTAAGTTTGCGAGAATCCTGTAAATAAACGTGTTTAAATATTAGTTTAAATGATGTAAATAGTTCCCGTAAATTAATTCCGAAGGAAACTCAGTTATAACTATAATGTGTGGTGATCCTCACATTTTTCCTGATTTACGTTTCTAAGAATTAGTGATCGCGACACATTTTATGTTAAAAAGTCGACCTTGGTTAGATATGTGTGGCACCCTCGATTGAGATATATAAATAATATTATAAACTACAGAAAAAATTGAATACATCGATTTTAGACGTTAAATACCAGCTTTATATAAGAACGTTTCAATTACACATACTATATTCGGAAGACCTGGATCTTTATTTTATTTTTAATCACAGGAACTAAAAAATAATGATTGGGTTTACAAAGAAGCGAAACGTTTACAACAATCACATAAAATACAATTTATTAACCATATTGACAATTGATAAGTAAAATTAATATGTTTTGACTCTCTGCATGTGTAACAATATTGATTTCTTAAAAAGAAGCTCCCGATTAAAAATTATAATCATGTTACATTTATACTGATCCAAATATAAAGCATACCCCTATAATATAAATGATAGGAAGATGATTTTAAATCTTCATACTAAATGTATTAAATCCGGTTTCTCAAAAGAAAAATTATTTAATGAATCAGATTTATAAATACATATGAATATGCTTTCAACGATTATAGGAACTTTCATAGTGTGTTTTTTTTGGTTTATAAAATTATAATCAGCGCAAATGTTTAGAAAAAAAGCTATACATACATTCAATTTAACATAATTTTTAAAAACAAGAAAAAATTCTTTTGAATGCCTTTGTTATAATTTAATACAGTTGTATGTTTAACTTCAAAACAATGGGTGTTTTGATTGGACTGCAAACTCTTGTTTAGTAATTAAAAAGTAGCAATGGAAATCTTTTTTTTTACCAATTTTTCGAAAACGAACATGTTCAAATTTTAAGCTGAATTAATATCTAAAAACATTCTATTTGAAATCCTCTTCAAATCTATTGTTTTATTTAATGCTAAATATTTCAAAAAACTTGTCGGGAAAATACATTTTTTGTGGTATTAATTAAGCTCACAACACTGTCGGGATAAATTTAAGGAATGTGTATTGATATATTAATTAACGTATGCATGATTAAAATGCGTGTAAAGTTGACGACAGAATATTTATAAATTATAATTAAAAATATAAACTGTTTCCTAGTTGTAATCGATATTAAATAAAACATAGAAAGTATAATAAAAGTCCAAAATGTGTAAATATAGATCAATGTATTGTTTCTTTATTAAATATCAAACATTTGAATTTAAATTCAATCAAACAATACAAACATCTTTAAACCAAAAGCAAATTGATAAAACTAGTAAATAAAAATTTTTATGTCTAAATTTACTTTAAATGAATCGACTTATTCATTTAATTTCCTATAGGAAGCAAATATATCAGTATAAAAATGAAGTGTAAAACAAACCCATGAATTTGTACTTTGTCTTCTTTGCATCAATTAAAGCTAGTTTTATTATTCCCGATTTATTGTCTTTGTATTCACATTCTAGTGGTGGTTTAAGTACCATATATATGAAAATCATTGAAGAAATAAAGGTTGAAGAGTTAGACGAATCTAATCTTGATGATATCTTTGAACTGAACATGATCGGTCGCGATAAAAGAATTAAATGGAAAGCTCTCTCTGATGATGTCGAAAAAAAACTTGTGTTTATGGTAGAGAAAATGATGAAAATTTATCAAAATGGAGAAAGAATTCATCAGCTATACAAAGAATATTCTGAGAATGTTAAAAATGACCTCAACGGTGAATCTATAAAGGAGGAAGGTTTAAGTAACCCAACAAATAAAGATCCATCATTCGATATTATCGAAGACAAGGTGCTGTGTAAACGCGTATCCTCTAGTTTGTCAAAAACAATAAAACATCTTGCGAATCTATTTCGCAAAAAAATGTTATTTAATGAAACGATGTCAATTGATCGACATCTTCTTACAATGAAAACTAATCTAAAAACTTTGAATTCGGAATGTACTCTAGAAAATGATGTAAAGCAAATGCACAAATCTGACATGAATAAGTTACAAAGTAATATTGATGATTTAATTAGGTCTCTAAATTCCGAACTTGATGTAGTTGATAGCAAAGTTAAGATATTATCTAAAAAAACTGCTGATCAGGCAACAGCTTCTTCAATCGTATCTTTGTATAAGAAAAACATGAGTACTTTAAGGCGTCTATACGATAATTTAGAAATCAGGATCATTGAAGAATGTCAGGAATTATTAACAGACAATGACAAGATTTTCGAAAAATATATGGAAAGTTTAAAAATAACGATAAAATGAAAGAAAAAATGCAAACAGCTAGGGATAAACAAACTGAATTATGTATTATCTTTTTATACGAACTTAGAAAGAGGTTAGGTATCTTGAAAATGTTTTTAATATTTGATTAAATAAGATCAGAAATGTGTATTTTATTGTTTATTTTTTAAATATTTGATTCTTTTCCTCAAAAACAAGGATAATTTTGTGATTTTTTACGTCTTGGTTTTTTTTTATAGTTTCATTGTAAAAAAACCTGTCTTTTTTAATATCAGTTTCAATATTAATAAGAATTAGTAATTAACTTAAAACAATAAATGTTAAATGTCATTTTACATGTAACTTAAAATGCTGTTAGGAAATATAAATTTACTAAAGGTGATATTAAAAAATATCCTTGCTTTTAAAAAATATGAGCGAGGTATAAAAAACAAGTATATTTTAATATTGGCGTATTGCTTTATTGAGACCTTAAATATTGAAAACATTTTTCAAAATCTATTTATTAAAACGTATATTTAAAGTATCCCGGCTTAATTCATTCTTATTTGTTATATACCTTATTAAATATGGATTTGTTTTTACCGCGTTTATTTCTTTTGATAGTGTTTACGAGAATTTTGTGTCTTTGAATTCTTTTATGTGTTTTAATACCAAAGAAGAAAAAACAGGATTAAATTTTAGTACTTTTTCGAATGATCCGAATAAGTGACGATTCAAAATTTACAAAACTAACCAAGTTACCAATTAAAACAGGGGGTAGTCTGTTTATAACTAGAACGTACCAACCACATTATCTAGCCCCGTTAAACCTCGCCAAATACTCATCTTTATTGAATAAATATAATTGTATCTAACTTTTGCTAACTAAATCCATTTAACGACGTTCTTATCTCTCCGAGCCATAAAAATTTCGATATTTGTGGTTGCCTTGTTTCGCTAAATCTTCTCAGATTGTTTTCTAATGTATGTAAATTTAAGATTTTGAATAATTATTGTATTAAGATTCTTAAGTTCAGTACTTATTAAAAATTTATATTGGTATTTTAGTCCTATAAACAGTGGTCTTTCCAAGAGTAGTTGGTGAAAACAACAGTGTTTATATGTGAGTTTTGCTATAAAATTATTTTTGTAGGAATTTTATTTTCAATTTTTGTAGGAAATTGTAAATTTTTTAAATGTTTTGAGGCGTTTATTTTCAATCCATTAGGTACGTTGATATTTCTGGCTTTGATTAGAGAATTTTTGATGGTATTTACCTTTATAACGTCGATTGTAATAATTTTATGTTACTGGATAGTCGCTAAATGTAAAGAATGTGGTTATTAAAAGGATTACATCTGTTAGGTTAGAAGGATTTTATATTAAAAGGCACTACGTTTCTTATTATAAGCAAATGTAAGAACAATCAATGGATGCTTTTGTACAATAAAGTTGTAGGATTAACAATTATAAATGTTTTAATTGAGTTGTGCAAGGAACAACCACAAAAGTTTAAGTCAATAATCATAAATGTAATTACTTATAAAGAAGTATTAAAAGGTTTAATAAACAAAAAGATGTAATTAATATCAGGAAAACATGGAATAGTTGTTAATATTGATTATACAATATTATTTACAAGTGCAAAATTATTTGTGGGAGCCAGACTCACATTAATCCGTCTTCTCTCTGTAGATGTGAACAACAAGTAAAATATCTATTGGTTTTTGTTCAAATTAACATGCAATGCAGAAGAGTTGTGATATTATTCCAACTTAATTCCTACCATTTTTGAGTACTAAATTCAATTTTTTTGATAACTTTAATTGTGCACAACAAGAATGCTTTGAAGCTTAAAGAACAAAAACATATCAGAACAATAAGAATAACTACTTAAACTTATATGTAAGGGTAACAACAGTAAATAATGAGTTATTAACATTGATAGTCATAAAACATTATTTATTATCTGATCCTTCTTAAGATCTGTTTGTGCCTTTGAGTGCCAATTTATAGCATCTGCGTTTATTTTCTTTAACAGGAATTTAAAAATACAACCTGCTCTCTTATTTAGAATTATTAAACGATAGTCTCATACAGCAGTTTTTTGTATAAAAGAGTTTTAATAAAGTAATTGAATCTGCAAATAAACTTTGAAATATTACAATTTGATTATAAAAAAACAGTTTCGAATTGAAGATTTGAAAATATTTTTTATTCAACAGTTCCTATTAAAGAGGTTGTTTCCGATAGATCTTCACAAATAACAGTTTCTGCTTCTTCGATCTGTGTTTTAAATTCTTTATAAACATTTTCCGTCATTTCAACCATAGTCATTGCGATCTTACTTAATGAATGGCTTTCTCCATTATACGTGTAACAATTATCTCTCAAAAGTTTAATATCGTTCGCGAATGATTCGTAAGTTTTATATTTAAAGGTTCTTACTTTAATTTTCATAATATTTAAATCAATTGGTTGCTTGATAAAGTTTAAATAATCAGGAAACTTCTTTGTTGATACTGGTCTGTGAAATGCGGAAGAATATTGTAAATTGAAAAATGCATTTATCAATCCTGTTTGTTTTTCCATTAAATAGATTTTTGCTTTTTCTTCTTAAGCTTTCTTTTGATTTTTTCGTTACCTTTTTTTCAGAATAATTTGGACAGATTCTATTTGTTTTCATATGTCCAAGTTGGCCACAAGATCCACATTTAAGTGCTTTTTTATCTTCCTTTGATTGCTTTCTAAGTTGTA
>CAUVYK010000310.1:138639-222080 GCA_963556175.1 Tipula confusa
CAACCTGATTTGTGATTTTTGGTCAATTATTTTTTTTCTATATATTTTCTTAAGAGCTAGATTTTTACTTCCTGAATAAATATCAGCCAGTGATTTATTGTTAGAGGTGAAGAATTTCAAATTTCTTTGCTTAATTGCATCATCTGTTTCAAAAATCATTGTTTCCGGCTGCTTTTTTCTAAATCGTGGTTTTTTCAATTTATACTCGTAAGATTTTTCAGGGAACAGAATTTCTGATGTTTTTATTTTCTTCTGTTGTTCAATACATTCTTTATTATTCATGATTCTTATTCTAAAAATATTAATTTTTTTATTGTAAATTTAAAGTATCGAATCCTTTTTTTGCTAATGTTTTTATATTTAAAATAGTCAGTAATCTATATTTAAACTAAAAAACTTTGTGAACGAAATATAAACATTTTGGGTGTGCATATACCTTTTCAATACATATTAAGTCTGTCGAAATACATATTTTTAAAATACTTACATCAGTTTCTGTAAGGTGATCAGCCGTATTCGAATTGAATTGTCAGCAACGACGTATACACTTAAATATAGAGAATTTGATTTTTTTTGTATGCAATGCAACTATGATTGAAAAGATAGGAAAACGAAATTATACAGAGTTAAAACTAAGGAAAATTTATCGAAACCAGAAAATGTCAAACTAAATTGGGCATTAGTCTAGTATCCCCCCTATTTTTAAAATTAAATAAATTTTTTTAATTAAATAACTTAATTTAATTTATGAAGGATTTAAAGACAAATGAAAGACGTACAGAAAGTTGTACGAAAAAAAATTAAATGAAGACAGCGCGATTGCTTTTGCAATTGAACTTAGGTTTTTGGTCCAAGAACAAGCCTGTTTGTGGGGTAACATAATACGCATCAAAAAGAGAGACACTGGGAAGAACAAGGGCCTTTACTTTCGGTGCGATGCCAACTGTTGCAAAAAAAGAGGTGTTCTTGAGAAAGAAAGGTTTTATATTTGATACTTCTGGATAACCAAAACCAAGAAGAATTAAAATTTAAATTAAATATAAACTCGAACACAAGAATTGTAGATTGGAAAAACTTTTATCGAGACATATTTACTGAATATTTTGTTGAAAATCACATTCTTATAGGCGGTGTTGGTGTAGTAGTTGAAATTGATGAATGTTTACTGTAAAACGTAAATATAATCGACGTAGGCTAGTAAATGCAAAATGGATTTTTGCTGGTTACGAAGTTAAAAGCAAACCAAGTTTTTTTGTAATGGTCTAAAACTGGGACCGAACCACTTTAAGAACGGCTAGTTTGCAATTTATTCAGTCATTATATATTATACAGAGTGTTTGTTGGGCAGCTTATGAAGATTTAGCACAACCTATCTATGTGATTTCACTGTAAACCACTCAGAAAATTTCGTAGATACGATTACCGATCCAACAACCAACCACCAAGAAAATGTTTGGCAGAAACTAAAGGTTGCCCATGTTAAAAGATACGGCACAGCACGAACAATATTGGTCTCATATTTGTTCGAGTGGCTTTAGAGGCAAAGATTTGGAAAGTTGTTTAATACTTTAATTGAACATATTAAACTGGTTTACAGGTTTTAGATAAAGAATGTAATAATAAATGGAGTATAAATATAAGTTGTAATTGAATCATAATATTTTATTTATATTAACTATACATATTAATAAAGTTATTTCATGTTTCTTTTGTTATTTCTTTTCTTTTTTCGTTAATTATTTCTTTTTTTATTTAATTTTAAAAATAGAGGCTGATCCTTGACTAGTATCTTAAATTATGAATAAAGAGGTGTGTTATAGCCGGGTGTTATCATATCTACCTTCGAAATTATTTATGTCGCGGAATTGTCTAATAAAAGGCTTTATATGTAAAGATGGTCTATACTTTGATATATATTATTCTAAATTTTATACATTCGTTTTATTTTCTATCGTTATAGAAAACAATAACAACATTTTTTATTCATAAAGAGGGACAACTGTATACACTAAATATGCAAACATGTTTAGTTCATTAATATATATAGGCCCGTTCAACAAATTTAGATTGTTTGATACAATACAATCATTTAATAGACTCAACAACACAGAATCTATTATAAAAGCCTTTTTATAAGAAATATAACCTTCTCCAAAAAACTCCTTGAATTTATTTTCGTGTACTATTCTTATTGAACTATTGTTAACTTTGTTAATAAAAGATGGATGGTTCGAACAAGATTTGCATTTTTCTTCTGCATTTATTATACAATGTTTGGAAGCTTTATTGTCCTTTTCTAGCAAATATTCACCTAGGAATTCGTTATTGAATCTTTCCACTAACATTTTACTGGCCAATCCGGGCTTTATATAAATATATGTAAGAATATATGGGTTTTTTCTTAATAAAAACTCCCATTCTTGTTTATTTATCATGGAAGGATTGTCTTTAAAAGCAGAAAAAGGAAACATTCTTTTTTTAATGATACATTGACTTTTTATTAATATTTCGGCTTTCCGCTCATCGTCGGCTCTAAACAAAGAAAGTGATAAAACCAAAACAAAAAACATTACTTTAAATTATTTGGCCTAGATAAACCTCTTAATGTTTATAATTGGAATATATACATTTAACAGTTAAGTTAATTAACCAAATTAGATAATTACATCAAAGAATTAATAAAAAATTTTATTTACAAACTCATTTGTTTTAACTAGAATGCTTATTTGTTGTACAATAACAAAAATCATGATTAACATCAATTCATATTTTAATAGTTATTCAAAAATGGAAATAAAATTTAATTAAGAGGCTACCTGTGAATTTAAAGCCCGTCGTTTTATGAATTTATTCATCATATTTTTTAATTTTAAATCCAAATTATATTCTAAAAAAATACGCAAACTAGAAATCATCTAACAGTGACCGTATCAGTAAACTAAAACGAAAATATATATGTAATTATTTATTCAAAACCTCCATTGTGAATTATTCGTGCCAAAAAATCTTTTGTTTATGCAATTTCCAGATACATATTTTGTTTGTGAACATTTTTACATCCATTTTACGATATTAATGAATATAATATAGATAATAGATTTCCTCAATGTTTGTAAATTTAACTGTATCTGTTTTAAGAAATCTGTTCAAATGCATTTATCGAAAATATTTAACTAACACCATTTAAATTCTCTTCAATCATAAAAACTCGTATTATTGGTTAGATATACAATCAAAAGTGTGCTATTATTAACGAATTCGACGTATATTGTTGGAATACTAAAAGGTAATAAGGCTTTATAAACTGTAGCATGTCTATTTAATTGCCTTTTAAATTTCAAAAGCAATAAATTAAGTCCATCTTTTTTATTTTGAAAATGTTGTTTTTGTATGTTGCTTTTCATATTAAAATGTATCATTGTATAATGTTTTGCCAACAGGGTATAAAAAATGCATAAAGTCACTCATATTATTTGAAATTCTTATTTTTTATTTTACCCTTTAGATTTTTCTTTTTGATTTTTAACGATTGGGGCTCATATATAAAACAATGTATGCTTAAATTTAGTGAATCTAGGTTAAGACTGATTAAGGCAGTCAAGCTTTTTTTAAAATAATAATTATTTTATAGCGGATTTATAAGTTTTATAATTAAAAGGTTGATGTTAAATAATATAAACAGTATCCCCATTTTCTTTTCTATATGTTCAATTGAGCGACTATCTCTTCATAATGATTTTTACACAAGTAAGTACATACAATTTTTAAGTCTTAACATATTCTTTGCAATAACTGTTAAATCAAGCAATCTAACTATTTTTTATTTGGTAGGTGTATTCTATAAATTATATCAGAACACCAACCACTTTTTTAATTATTTTAGGATTCAACCCTTTTCAGAAAGTGTTCTGTATATAACTCAATACAATGATTACATCCTATATAAATTAAAAAATCTAGGAGAGGCAATCATTGTTTATTTTATATAGAAAAACCAACATATAAATGTACATTATCTAGAAACATATCTCGCAACCTTTTGTTCCTTAGTATAGAGATATAAATTATAAAAGGGAAATTAGTTTGATTAAGTATGTAAAGATAATTTATTAGTACTGTATTGTAAATAAAAATAGCGTTTTTGTAAATAAGTTCTATAAAATTTAGATACAGAATTTGTTTTTTAGGATGATTATCTCAAAATATATTAAGTACGGATCAAGTACCCCCGGGGTGGATTTTAAATATATTGATTTTTAAACAATTAATTAAGTAAAAAATAAATATTTAATAAATAATATATTTTTAATATAATTATTTAATTTTTGAAGTGAGTTTTTGATATTTGATCCTTAAGCACTTCTACTTTTTATTGATTTACATTTTAATAAAACAACTTTACGTTCGAATAGAACAATCTCTATTTAGATTTATTTATACAGAAATTGAAAATAAAGTTCTTTTTTAAATGCTTCCACAAAATATTATTTTATACTTAAAAACACTTCGTTGTTGTAGTGAACAAAAATTTTAATCCTACTTATTTTATTTAATTTACCCTATATTCTCTTAGACCTTTTATTCTAAAAACGCCAATTTTTCTAAAAAAATACCATGTCCCTTCTTAGTAATATTTAATGCTGCTTTATGGTTATTAGCCAATTCAAATAAAATTTAATCCGAAAACAGAATAAAAGTTTCTATTATGAAACGAAATAGATAATTAACACCAAAGTTTAAAGATGATTAGTCTAATTTTAAAAATGGTAAATTGTCAATATTACTTTAAAAAAACACCTTAAATTCAAATTTTAAAATAATAATTTCAACTTCGAAAAAATAAATAATTTAATGCAAAGAAAATTAAAAGTTGGAATAATAGGAGCAGGGATTTTTGGGACAAGTTTAACATTTGTATTGGCAGAAACAATAAAAAAACATTCAATATTTGATGAAATTCTAAATATTTGGTTAAGAGATGAAATAATTGATAATCATAAGTTAGTAGATTATATTAATTCAAATAAAATCAATAAGAAATATTTACATGGAGTAAACTTACCAGAAAATATTTTAGCAACTATTGATAAAGAGATTGCAAAAGAATTAGATATAATAATATTTTCAATTCCACATGAATTTTTCATTTCTGTTTGTCAGGAAATGAAATTTAAGGAAGATGCATTGTTAATTTCTGTTACTAAAGGATTTTTAAATGATGATCTTTTAACACCTGCAAGCTTTTTAAGAAATACTTTCAAACGAAAATCTTTTGCACTCATGGGTCCTAATATTGCAATTGAAATCGTAAATAAAGTCAAAAGTAAATCTACTATTGGCTATGAAAAGGAGGATGAAGATATTGTTAACAATATTTTACTGCCGTTATTTAATACAGGAAACTTTATTGTAGATTCTTATGAAGATACAACAGCTGTAGAAGTTTGTGGAGCATTTAAGAACACTATAGCAATTGCTTATGGTACAGCTGAGGGATTGGGTTTGGGATATAATTCAATTACAGCTATTTTCGGGGAAGGAATAAATGAAATGAGAAGATTTTTAAGAAAACTAAATAAAGGAGAAGAAGTTCTTTTTAAAAGTTGTGGTGTTTCAGATTTACTTGTTACTTGTCTGAAAGGTAGAAATAAAGAATATGGTGTTAAATTAGTTGAAAAGGAAGTGTTAATATGCGAAACACAAGGCGTGGGTACATGCAAATGGTTATTTAAATTCATTTTGAAATGGTATGATATTAAGGAGTTTCCTTTGATTGCTGCCGTTTTTAAAATATTAACAGATTACACTGCTGATATTCAACAAGAAATTCTGAAAGCTATAATTTGAAGAAATTCAATAAAAAAATGTTGACTTAAATATTCTGTAGCGGTTTTTATTATCATTTATTCCTTATAAAAAGGTATTGTTTTAAGAATAAGGCAATCTATTATACCTTTTTAATCTAAACATAGTTCTTTTTAAAAAGAATACAAATAATATAGATTTGGCTGATAAAATACGGAAAATTGCCCGGTTTTGAGTCTTACAAAGCGTATATTTCAATAAAGCAATGAAAAAAAATCGTTGACTTCTTTCGTTTTTTATTCGTCAAATAAACAAAATCTTTTTACTTTTCGTGTTTCACTTTTATTACATTCCAAGAACCATCTATGTTGTTGGTATAAGCAACTTCGCTATTTTTAAGGGCAATTATGCGACCTATCTAATTATTTATACAACCAGTGTTTTTAATATAACCTTTACAACCAAACGTTATCATTAGAAATCCTGGTAAAACATACTTTAAAATCATTTTAAGTGTCTTCATTACAAAATCGAACATTTTTCTATCCAACATGGCTTTAATTTCACAAAATATAAACACCAACTCTATATTCCTTTTGATATTTTCGTTTTCAGGTTTGCATTCATTTAGTTTAACAATTATGTCGAGCTCTCTAATTTTAATTCAAATTCAATAACAATACAAGATCGAACAATTTAATTATTCTATTCATTGTTTCCCACGATTGTCTACTCGTTAGAAAAACCGATCCACATATACATTAAATGCAAAAAACCCCGAGTATTTGTTATCCAAATCTTTCAAAACCGATTTTTCAAAGATAAATATATTTTGAGATGCTTCTTTTTTTGATATCTCAAGTGGGTCTTCTTACTGATGTAAACTCCGTCTAATGGATATGAAGTAATCGCCTGAGCAATTTTTTTCTCATAAAAATATTGGATTTCCAATTTTTCCTCTTCTAAATATTTTTAAATTTGATGTCTTTTCAGAATTATAATAAAGAAACTCTTTGATTAATAGATTTAACCTCAATTGGAATACGCGCTCACTTAGTGTTAGAACCCCGGGGTAGTTTTCAATATTTGATCCATCATTATTATAAAAATGACAGTAAATCTTTTTCGTTTTAGAATGTTATCATTTTAGTTTAAAATAAACGAAAAAAATTGTCATAAACATTCGAAAATAAATGTCAATAATGATCATTATATTGGAGAAAAATATCTTTTAATATCTATTTGAAGATATGATAATTCCATTATAATCTAGAATACATTTCTAAATTGTTTTTTTCTCTAAATTAAATAATATTTATTTCAGAAACATTTTACAAAAAAAAGATCAATTACATAAATAAAGAAAAGTACAAATTTTCATGAAAATCATTTATTTATTGAATGTTTAAAACCTATTAAATTTACTTTATTTTGAATCAATTAAATACAAACATTAATTTTTATAGAGATACAAAATTATTTATTTACTTGAAATATTCCAATCCCCTTTTTTTATATTTATATTAATCGTTTAGCCCCCTTAAAATGGAAAGCAGGACATTTGAAGAAGTAATAAAGTATTATGAACCATCAAGAGAAGGTGTAGTATATTCCAGATCAGAGGCCAACAACCAAGAACATACAATTAAATGCGATGTTTATAGGTCATTTAATTTTATGTCCAAAAAAACACCGAAAGATAAGTGGTCGTGTAATTTATTACAATACATTTCAAGAGAACTGTTTATTAAATCAAACATTGAATATTATCAAGGAATGTCTGAAATCGCATCTTATATTATTTATCATTATTTTATAGATTCCGTTCATGAAAAATATGATAAAATATCAGCCAATCTGATTTCCTCGGAAGAAGATTTACAAGATGAGGAGGTTGAATCTCTTAAACCAACTGACGACACATCAGTAGACGAAGATTTTATGGAATGTATTGATGAAGATCTATTTGAGAAATGTACAAATATTATAACAAACGTCTTTCTTGATAAATTTATTCCTTTGGTAGAAAATAATTTTGAATTGTACAATGAATATGAAAAAATTTTCATAAAAATGATGGAAAAAAGGAATAAAACAATCGACACCAAAGTATGTAAGAAATATATGAATGTTACACTAACATGGTTTACAAGATGTACTGATAATTTAGAAGATATTTATAAATTATTTTCTATTATTTTAACATCTCCACATGGAATTAGTTTCGTGTTGCTGGTAAATTATTTTGATAAAATTGATAAGGGAGAGAAAATAAAAGCATACGATTCTTTAACTGACGATCTTCTTGTTTTAGAAAAGGATTTTTTAGTTGCTCAGTCAGAACTAAACATACCAGGTGTTTCTGCTAGCAAAGTTTTTTTAACTTTAGGGGCGATTGGAGTGGTTATCGGTATTGTTCTTTATCACAACTTTAAGAAAGATAAATAAAAAATGGGTGTTTAATTTCTTTATTAGGCAAAAATGTATTGGATTAACAAATATTTCGAGTTAAAACCAGTTCTGAGAATTATTTTTCCTTTCTATAAAATGGTTGTACAAATTAAAGTTTTTTTTTACAATTCTGTGTTTTTTAAAAAAGTTTCGGGATATCCCGAACAAGGGAATCTAGCAAACACTTTGAGTTTTTGGTCTTTGATTCGATGCAACTTTATATCTCACATAACATACGTAAAAATAAAGTAACCAACAAGTTGGAAATATAAACACACGTTTTAATAAATTAATCATTGCGCTATAAAAGTATTGAGAAGTTAACAACTGTAAATAAGAGACAGCGAACATATTTAATAGGACTAAGTCCACTTAATGACCCACCGGGGTCGAATCCCGGTATTATCCTACCCTAACCAGCCTTATATTTAAATATAATTAATTAACCTAACCAACTAAATGAGATAGTACTGGGATTCGAACCCGGTGGGGCATTAAGTGGACTTCAACCTATTTAATATATATAAATATCATCAATTTCTTGTAATATCAGTTTATAGAAATATAAGAATGTGTTTATTTAGATAAATATATTGTTGTTTCTATAAAAAGGTTGTTTTTAACTTAATAAATGAACAATAAAATATTGGAATCCACAGTCGCATCTATTTTAGTAAAAGCAATTAAAACTTTAAAATTGCCTTTTGTTAAAAGTAAGAGTAATCTTCTGAGAAGGTACGGTGATTAGAGAATATAATGGACTGTCTTTGAAGAAAATAAAATATGCGAATGTTTGTTAAAAGTGGCACATACAAAACTTTCAAAAAACACAGTTTTCGTACAAAATATTCCTAGCAAGATAAAAAAATATCAACATTAAGTATTAAAAATATTATTGCAACTAATCATTGTATCAATTAGTTGTTATGGACACTGAATCATAGAGATTAAAATTTTAAAGTTCTGTAAGAATAATAAAAATGACAAGTACCTTTTTTCCAGAAAACTAACAAAAAAACAGTGAAATAACATTTTAAAAAATACACTCCGTACTTCTAAGTACTTTTTTCAACAAAGAAAAACCCTAAGTAGATCATGTAAATACGTAAGAAAGGTATGGCATTAAAAAAATACAAGAAACGATGTTCATATAATTAGTATGAATGACACTATAGCCACACAAATAAAAATATTTAGTGATTCATGAAAAGATCAGCCATATTTAATATGAAATACTTTAACATAAATATTAGGGTGAATCTATAAAAACCCCCAATAAAACAACAATTTTATTTTTCTCAAACGTATTAAAAAATTGTTCAGACCCAAATACTTAAAGCGCACAAGCCTAAAAAAACATTACAAACTTGTTTTTTTATAATTATTTGATTGTAATATTTTTATGAGACTAAAAAAGTCGTTGTTTTCATATGATCTAATCATTAGGAACACTTATTGTGTCAATAATGACAATCACTGATTTATATTTATCAACCATTCTACAAGTAATCCCATTAACCATTAAAAATAAATAATAAATTATTTAACTTTTCTTTTGTACATTTTGAATCGAATGGCACGTTTTATGAATCTAGAAATATATATATACCTTGATGTGTCCCCATAATACTTTATCACGTTTCCAGTTTATTTATAATGAATAGTTTTTGTCTCAATTGTCATTTTTCAAAAGAAATACTTTCAAAATTCTTTTTTGTGGAAGAGGCCTTAGCTTGTGCTGTGTAATTTTACTTAGATATACAGAGCTATAAGGAAGTACGTCATAACATGTTTCGCCATATGCTTATGATTTCTCGACCAACATCATTTTTATAATGCCTTCATCTTAAAATTTACTGTAAAAAGTATCAGGTGCATTTGATTTTAAGAACAAGCTTCATTTTTTTGCTATAATTTACGGGAGTTATTATTTATATTGTTTAGTTTGATCCTGAATTATCCAATTCCAGATTTATTTAATGTAAACTTGTCTTTATTCTCTAACAAAAAATGTACTCCACTTTTTAGCCTCTGATACACAACAAACTTTTATTAAAATACACGATTAGTAAACCCCCTTATAAGATAAAGCAGTATTAAGATGTACAGACTATTCGTATTTCTAAATATTGCCTTAAATTTATATATCATCAATTCACAATGAGGATACAAAGTAGGACTTTTAATAAAAGAGTATTTTTCTAATAAATAGTATCCGAACAAAATTACTTATTCTTGATACTTAAATGTTTGATTTTTAGTACATAAATAAAGTATTTAGTGTAAACTTTCGACAATTAACTTATACAGATTCTATATTTAATCTTTTTGATTAAAGAGTATCTTATAAATAAAAGAGATACTCGATCCATAAATCGAAATGTTCTATATTGTTTAATTAAAAATCCCCAATGGAATACTTTAAAAAAATACCCAGAGTTACTTTAATAATTACCGTGTTAAGCATTGTTATCCCTGTGATATTAGACGCCTTCCCATATTTGAACAACTTTCTGTATCCCAAATTAAATTTTTGGCTGCCATTAAGTTTACTTGTCTCTATTTTCAGAAACAAGTTTTCTTTACAATTGCTTGTGAATTGTTTGATGAGAATGCAAACCCTTTATTCCATAGAAACACATTCAAATAATGAGATAGAATTAATTTATTATACAATACTTTCTGTTTTTACTTTTGCGTTATCATTCTTTTTGGAAGGGTTGGTTTCGTATAGCGGGTCTCTTAATTTAATTTACATTTTTATGTTGTCAAGGCTTTCAAACGAATTTAATGTTATGGGGTTAAGAATCAAGGGTGCTCATTTACCGTATTTCTATTTGTTATTTGATTCTTTTATTAATGGTGGAATAACTAAGAGTTATTATGGAATCTTGCACGGTCTTCTCTATTTTAAAATTAAGTCTATGGGATATAACGTTCCATCTTGGTTTATAAAAACGTATTTAAAGATAAAAATAATTTTAGGTTTAATTTTAAACCTAAACAAAAGGGAATTAGAATCGGTTCAAGAAGATAAGATGTTCAGAAATAAAAGACAATTTTCGTGATTAAAAATTGACTTTTATTTCTGAATATCTTTGATCTTTCTAGTTTGTTATTAGATACCGCTATCTTGCAAAAAGGATTATCAATAATATATCTTGCAAATCAACATAGTTGATATTTTCTCTTTTTCCTCTTGTTCAAACTACTTTAAAATAAACCATGATAGTTAAATGTTTTATATCTTAAGCGCAGAGCCGATGCATATTAAAAACTAGTAAAAATGTGGCTTGTTTAACACTATTCTCTTTAAAACATGCTGTGGTTACAGTAAGGTATTTATAATTAAATTTTTTTGGTTTTGTATTTCTTATGTAATTTAAATTGGCAGTATTGTGCAACAAGGTTGTTAAATTTTAATGATTTAAATGTTTTTATTCTTTACTCATACTTCTAATTTTTATGAATATAACACCATTCCAAACAAAATAACAGCCAACAAGTCCGGGAATTTTTGCAATGGTATATAAGACATCAAAAAAACGAATATGTTGTGATGAGGTTTAAAGATCGTGTTTGAGAAGACGAGTTATTTTCGAATTTTTACAATCGATAGCTAAATGTTAAGAATGTATTTTCTGTTTACTAATGTTAAAAAAATGATTAACATGTCCATAATTATAAAATATATTGATGAGGTCATTAAATTTTCAGTTAAATCTATAAAAAAATATTCTGCGTATCTATTTTGGTTTATATTTTAATTTTTGTGTTCGTTTAAATAATTGACGATAGAACTTATAACATATTCGTTTATGGATATAACTTTTTGGAATCAAAGAAAAGAGGTTTATGATGTTTGTATCGTATTGAAAGTTCGTTTGCATTCTTCTATGAACAATATAATAAGAACGACATTTTTTTACTTGAAGTTGTCATATGTATGAAGGAATATTTTTCCAGGGGCTGTGCGACATGTAAAACATTTGAATTATTAATAGCTTTGTCATATCTGTAGTCTTGTTATAAATACGGCTTTTATATAATGGGTGTTTTTCGACTCGTTCTTTTTATTTATAAATAGTTTAATTAATGAGTCGTCAGTGTTTTTTTATTACAACGAAAACAAATTTTGCTTCGTCCCGTAGAATAGATATAAAATATGTCTGTTTTGATAAGAAATTTTACTTCTAAGGTTAATGTATTATGCAAAATTTATTTTAATTAGTGGTAACAGCACCATATTAATGGTATATCGAGTATCTACTACGAAATAGAACTATTTTTTTGCTGATGAGAAAGCCAACTTCTCCAATGTATGTTTTTCAAAATAGATATTGAATTTTTACGTTCCACGTTATTACAAGCTAACAGAATATTATTCCAGATGTTGTTTAAAATTTTAGGAACGAACTGAGATGTAAAATATATGAGGCCAAGACGACGTTTAAAAACCCTTTCATCTTAATACTGTTTTTATGATCATTCTGAATGCAAATAATTTGTAATTTCTCCGAATTTATTGATCAAAATTACCAATACAAAGTAGATCAGAAGTTATAATCTTAAAGATTCTGTTTTTAAAGGCGCTTACAAAATAAACGCAATTCAAATTCTACCTGGTCTTTAAATATAACAACGTTGATTCATAACATTGTGATACATTTTCCAGAATATTAATAACAAGATTCTATATATGCTTAAAAGGCAGGCTACAATATCATCTTATGAATGAGTAAATATATGCTTAAACCAGAAATTATTGGTTTTTAGTATTTTATTTGAACACCGTGAACAACTTAACATATTTTTAAAGAGCCAGCTGAATCTCTAACAAAACTAAAGGAATACGCTTTATTAGTGAAAGACTTTTATCGCATATAAAACAAGAAGGTTCATTTTTTTGAAATAAATATGATGAAACGGTTATACGCTCTGACAAGTACAACGAAAGTTGAAAATATTTGACAATTATAGTAAATTCTGTCTTCGACACTAGTTACTAGAAAAGTGTAAATATGTTTGGATTCATATTAATTGGATGTTTACAAAATATTTAATTATGTATCTAAGTATAGACACCATTTATATTGCTACATAACATCTTAATTATACAATCAAAACTAAAAACTCCAATATTTTTAAAGAATTTGATTCATTAAATGATTTTAGTTGATATTTAATTATCATACATTCTTTAAAAAAGCAATTGAATCGTATTTTTGCTAACTGTATTTTTTTCTTAAACACTGATAAAAATTTTTGTATTGTCTGAAAGATTCTGAAATTTGTGTACTAAAAGGAGATTATTTTTAGAAAAACGTTTGATTCAACGATCGAACTTGAGACCAAGATAAAAAGAGATAAATTTACTTAAAATACCAGATAAATATTTCTAGAAAAACGTTTGATTCAATTAAATTTGCAAAGAATCCGTGTTAATTAACGGATAAATTTACTTAAACCACCATTTCAATTATATTCTACTAAGAGGCCCCATCCCAGATTTCATAGTATATCTATAAAAGTCTTCTCTCATTATTGTATCCAAAGATAAATGATCTTCAAAATTAATTTGAAAATTCCCATAAACATTTTCATCTATCATCTTCTCATTATATTTCAACAACATTGTATATAAGAAATTTATAGGCGCATCTGTCTTTATAGAATTCAACTTGCAATGAGTCAAACTTACATTAAAACCGGCATTTAAAACGGCAGATATTATTTTTCTTAAAGGCGGTGTCTGACATTTAATATTCTTTGAAAGATTACTTATACAAAAATAAAAAGGTAGATCTAATTCCGTGTTAATTAAGTTTAAGAATCCTATTATTCTTTTATCATCTTTTGTTATTGAGGTTGTTCTTAAAAGGTCGGTCACAAATTCTTTGTTATGAATATCCTTTGACCAAAAAGGACCATAGATACCCATATTCTTTTTACAGAAAGAACATTCATTGGATGGTATATTCTTGAGCATACCAATATTTTTGATATTCAAACAATCACAGATATAGAAATATGAATTATTTTCATAACATTTTCTTGCAAGTGTTTTACTTTTTTTAATTTTAATGAATATTTTTACGTAAAAGTCAACAGAAATGCTAATCAAAGGTTCAATTGCTGCCTCATGTTTTGCAGCACATTTTGAAAGAAAAGATAGAAGTCCTCTTAATCCAATTTCATGACAAAAAGAAGTTTTCTTGATCAACGTGTCATATTTAGCAAAACATTTTATTACATTAGAACATAAAACAGACGTATCCGTTGCAGTGACACACAACAATCCGTTGTGTTTAATTGAAGTTATGGCGTTATCAATAAAAGAATTACAGGATCCATAAGGATCTATGTCAATAACATTAAAAGTGCCTTTATTTTGTGCCATTAATGAATTACAATCCAGATTAAAAATGTTTTTTATTTCAATTCCATTAAGTTTTAAATTTTCTTTTATTTCATTTACTGATTCTTTAGAAATATCGTTCATGAAAATCTCGGAATCTTCTCTCAATTCTTTATAAAATCTGACGCCTCTTAAGCCGGTTGCTGCCATTGCATCTAAAATTTTTGGTGACGATAAATTCTGTAAAAAACAATTGATAACTAAGACTGTGATATCTCTGTTAAATTTTTGTGCTGGATTATAGAAAGATTTTTTATTTTTATAAATTTCAACGCCTTCCAAAATTTCAGTTTCCATTAATTTAATAATTTTTTTTTTATAAAAAAGAAAATAATAATTTAGTTTTAATTTAGTTTTATTTTAATTTTGTTTTTATTTTATTTTGTTTTTATTTAATTTTATTTTATTTTATTTTGTTTTAATTTTATTTTATTTTATTTTGTTTTAATTTTATTTTATTTTGTTTTAGTTTTAATTTTATTTTATTTTATTTTGTTTTAATTTTATTTTATTTTGTTTTAATTTTATTTTATTTTGTTTTAATTTTATTTTATTTTGTTTTAATTTCTTTTGGTTTTATACTTTAAGAATAAATTTGGCACTTTAAAAATTATGTAACAATGTTAATGAGCTCCAAGGTACAAATACAAATCACTATTTACATTCATCATTATTTTATAAAAAAATTCCAAGATGTTATACAAATCCACTCACGTATTTTTTTGTATACAAATCCACTCACGTATTTTTTTGTATACAAATCCACTCACGTATTTTTTTGTATACAAATCCACTCACGTAGTTTTTTGTATACAAATATTATTTAAATTCATTAAAATATTATCCGTGAATGTACTTTAGAACTCTATTTATGTTTAATAACATCTTAAATATTCCATTCTTTTTAATTAATTGATTTGTAAAAACGAGCTGAAATTTGTGTTAATTTCGTAAGAGACCTTGATTATCATTTTATTTAAGAATACGAGTAAAGTATCTCGTAAAATAAAACATATTTCGATTTTAAAACTAAAAAAATGTATTAAGTGTTAATAATAAATAATTGTGTTTGTCTTATGATCCACCTTACAAAATAAAAAATATTCATAAAAAGAACCTGTTGAGATACTTAATTGGCGCGAATGAATCTACTTTCCCTCACCCTATACAGCATATGTTCAACAAAACAAACCCATATGACAAGTTTCAAGTAAAGCGACAGAAATACTCGTTCTGAAAAAAATGAAAGAAATAGAAATCTTTGAGATTTCCATGAAAATATTCAATAAAAAATATTCTTGTCTAGAAGGTTTATAGTATAAAGAAAGAAATATGTACAAAATCTAAATTGGTTATCATTGGGGATATAATAAAAGAAACATTGAACAAAAAGATTCTATATTTAGTTTTCATGAAAGTGTTAATCAGTCTCATCATCTTAAAGACTTAAATAAGGAAGTTCAGACACGTTAAAAGGTGACTATTACAATACTCATTGTATAATATGGAAAATTGATGTTTGATTTATAGATGCGAGCCTATCATCCATTAGAAATAATAAAAGAAAACCTCCTTTATTAGTGGATGATCTTTGGCCGACAATCCTTTTGAAATAAAAGTTCATAAGAGGTGTTTAAATACATTTTAAACCTAATTATTTACATACATTTTAAAACCTAATTATTTGTATATATTTCATACAATGAAGCAGTTAACACACAAATTTTTAGAAATAAAAATGCTTTTTTCAATGATTCGGGGGATTCGATATTATAGCTGGAGTTTTTAAGCCATAATAAAATATAATCCTCACTTTTATAAAATTGTGTATAGTCTATATGCATAGGAAGATGATTATATATTTTTTTGGTTGAATATTTCATAAATTAATTTAGAGATATCTAGGAAGAAAAGAACTATTTTTTAAGATCGAATTATAAATCCCAATTTTTTAGAAAAAAATAGAACACCCATGAAAATAAACAAATCCAAATTATTAACCTTTCATACAAATTTAAAAACAGAATTCGATATTATTCTGAAAAGATTTAATCTATTGTTTTATGGTTACGGATGTAAAAAAGCATTATTAAAAACTCTATTCCCTGATTCAATTATTATAAATGGATTAAAAGACAAAATTTGGGATTTAGAAAAGAAATTAAAAACCCACAAACATTTAAAAAATATTAAAAAAACAACAACCCATTTTTTCAATTCAATAAACGAGATTTTAGAAAAAGAAAATAAAATAATTAAAATTATTATTTTAAATTTCAATAAAGAATTTAATTTCTTTAAAAATTTGAAAAATTTTAAAATAATTGGAACAATTGAAAGAATTAATTTTGAAATTTGTTTAGAAGATATTGAAGAATTTAATTTTATTGATCAAATACTTTTAAAAGAAGAAAGTAAAATTAAAACCGTTGAATATGTTTTTGAAGGAGTTCAAAATCAATCAAAGATTGTTTTTCATGAATTAATTTCAATTTTTTTGAATAATGAAATTGTTTATTTAGCAGACATTTTTACTAAAATAAAAAGTAAACTTGGATTCAGAACAAAATTAAATTGTAAAATAACATTATCAGAATTTATAGATCATAAAATTATTAAAATTACAGACACAGAAAGAATTATATTATCATTAAATAAAAGGGAGATAAAAGAATTTTGGGAAAAATATAAAGAAATAAAAAACTTTTTAATTATTAAATAAAATTACCATTTTAAAATATTTTTCTCTTTTTTTTCTTTTTTATTTCAATTTCTTCACTTTCTTCAAATAAATAAACTTTCTTTTTTTGGAATTTATTTTTCCTATCTTGACCATAAATTCCTTCCTTTAATCTTTCATATAATTCTTCTTTTAAATTATGTTCAAAATTAATCTTTTGTAAAGCTTTAACAGCTCTTTTTCTTTCAATTCTGTTCTTCTGTTTGTTAACATGGCTCACTCTTATTTTTTTTACTTCTTCTTTTCTTTTTAAATACTGTGTTAATTTCGTTAATTTCTGTTGACATTTGTGAAGAATAAAAGGATCGAAATTCTTTAATCTATTCTCTATTTGTTTATAAGCTTCTTCATAATTCTTACTTAACTCTATTTTATCGTATAAATTTATTGGTTCATTTAATTTTTCTGCATTTTTTATGTACAAATACAAAAGATTGTTTTCTTCTCTGATTGTTGCATAATATGAGTTGGCTAATGGACAGGATTGTTCTGTGCACAATCCTGTAACATTGTTGGGGTTTTTACAAAAAGTATCCCATTTTGTGTGCATTTTATAGCTGCAGAAATTATTGCCTCCAATGGAATCCCAAATAATTTTATCTTTCATTAATGGGTAAATTAAAAGTCTGTTGAAATTTAATCTGGTTCTATTCTCTCCTTTTTAACCCATACTTTTTATAAAATTAACGGGTGGATTAAAAGTCTGTTGAAATTTAATCGGGTTCTATTCTTTATTTTTATACTATACTTTTTATAAAATTAACGGGTAGATTAAAAGTCTGTTGAAATTTAATCGGGTTCTATTCTTTATTTTTATACTATACTGGCACTTCTGCATAATTCTCCCCCCCCATGTAAGGATGGGGTCTTGTAAACTGTAAACTAAAAATTATAAATAAATTTAAATTTTAAAATAAAAATAATAAATTATACAAAATTTTTTTAATAATATACTATGTTAAATTTGGATTTTATAAACGACCGAGAAATATTTAAAATAACAAACAGTGAAGAAAGTGCAATTAAATTTTGCCAAAATAATCTTTTATTACCATCAACAAAAGAATGTTGTGGAACTATTTCATATTATGACATTGGAAATTGCGGAACAAATAAAAGTCCAACTTTTCGTTGTCCTAAGAAATTGTGTCGTAAGGAGTATGCTTTAAAAAAAAGGAACCTATTTTGAAAATACAAACTTACAAATTTCGCAGATTTTACTTTTAATGTTTTACTTCTCAAAAAACGAAACCAAAATTGAAGCTTTAAAAAGAAAAACGGGATTTCAACAAGTTAAAACAATTTTTGATTGGCTAAGCTTTTTAAGAGAAATATGCACATCCTATTTTTCAACCCATCCTATACGCATAAGCGGAATTGGAAAAATTGTTGAAATGGACGAAGTACATTTGGTAAAGAGGAAAAACAATGCGGAAAGAGTTGTAAGAGAACAATGGGCTTTTGGGGGCTATAATGTAGAGACCAAACATGGTTTTATTGTAATAGTGCCTGACCGCCGAAGAGAGACGATTTGGCCTTTAATTTGTAAATATGTTTGCCTGGAACCATAATTACAACTGATTGTGCTTTAATTTACAACGGTTTAGAAAATTACGGATATTTTCATCTAACTGTAAATCATTCTGAAAATTTTGTTAACCCTAATACATTGGCAACTACTAATCATGTCGAGAGTCGATGGCAAAAGGTTAAACAAATTCATAAGCAGCAGTATGGTACGGCGAGAACAACTTTACCCGCATATTTAAATGAATTTATGTGGCGCCAAAGGGTTGGTAATTCATTTGCGTGTTTAATTGCACATATTATTGGAGTTTATCCAGTTGAAAATGATTAAATTAGGTTTTTATTTTATATCTATTTTCGGTGACTGGAAGATTCGTCGAATTTTTTTAATAATAAAAAAAATTCGACGAATCTTAAAATACAAACGCTATATCGTAATTAAATTAGTTCTTTAGCAAAATAAAAATTATATTAATAAGAATTGAAAAAATTATTTGTCATTTTAATATTTAATTAATAGGTTGAAATTTAGGAGATGACCCCCGAGTTCGAACCCAGGTTTTTCTTTAGTGAAATAAGTTTATAATTTAATATTTCTATATCAACATGGTTAGGGTTATTCTTAATTAGAATGTTTGGTTAGGTAGCTGAAGAATACACGAAAACTGACAGTGTCTTTTTTAATTACGAAGTTGAACAATTATAATTAACAAGGTTAGGTTAGGTTAGATATTAATATATTAGATTATAAACTTATTTCACTAAAGAAAAACCTAGGTTCGAACTCGGGGTCATCTCCTAAATTTGATCCAATTAATATAATATAATACAGATTAAAAATAAAATTTACTGATTTAATACTTAGTAAAACAGTAAATTAAGCAATCGAAATACAAAATCTATTCCAAAACGTTCGGTGTTGTTCAACATAAATTCATCAAATCTAGCTTCCATCATCACATACCTCCTTTTTCGATAAAGCCTTTCACCAACTTCCACTCTGATCCTTCTTTGTTGAACGTTTTCTTCTTCATCCTTAATTTTTCTTATCAATAAATGTAAATTATAATTAGAATTCCCAAATGAACCATTAAAAGCATTATGAAACCCCTCAATAGCGTTATTCGTTTTTGGAATTTCGGTAGTTAAATGAATATTATGATTCCATATAGTTAAAGGAAATCTTGCAATGCGTAAATCAATATAATTATTATGAAAATAAGTGTAAATTGGCCTTATTATTTCTGGAAAATCTGGACAATTTATCAATTCATTGAAAGTATCTTCAATTTTGTCCGGTTGAACATAAGATAGTGAAGTAAGTGCTTTAACATACTTCTTAACAGTAATATTAGTTGTATAATAATGATATAAGTTTGATTGTTTTAGTTTTCGTATGATGTTTTGCCCTAGATGAAATTGACAACCTGATTTATCTGCATTAGGGAAAGAAACTGATATTGCACTAATAGACGCGAATTCAAAATCCGTTTTTATTATCCTGGGATTTAAAGATCCATTTAACTGTGATAATATGTTAAAAACATTACAATACATTTCATACGACTTATTTTTACAAATTGCGTAAACAACTGGAAATACACTGTGATTTTTAAGATATGAAATGGTGTATAACTGGTAAAATGGACTCGGGACAACTTTAAATGTTCCATCAACACACAAAAGAGGTTCATTTTTCATGGCATTGTAAAGGGATTCCGAATAAAATAGAATGAAATCATTATGTTCAGCAAGTCCACGAAAGTTACCTGGTCCGTATTGATAAAGAGTTTAATTACGAAATGAAGTTGCAAGAATAATACTAAGTTTTAAATCATTATAATAATACGGCTTGGGATTTATTATGCGATCTCGATAATCACGCAAAATTTTACTCAGCGTAGAAATCGTTCCACAGGCCCTGATTATATCGCATCCTTTCTCATATAATACTGATGTAATTATAGATCTAGGTGAAATCAACATGTTCTTCATTTTTAATTTCATTTGATTTATTGTTTCTCTTTTTATAATATCAATAGGATTTGGGTCATGATTGTGGTCGTTTCTGAGTATATGATTATTTAAATCGTTCACATAAGAAATTCCAGATATAATCTTTGCTTGACAGGATCTAACACCACTGCGCCAATATGCCCTATTAATATTAGTTTTTGCCTTTTCGAATAAAAAATCGTCTATTACCAACAAGTCCTTGTCTTTTTCACTCAATATTATTTTCGCCATGGGCTTTATTGATAACAAAAACAGTTAGTCGAATTTTTTTTATTATTAAAAAATTAATATTATTTCAAAAAAAAATGATATTAATTTTTTAATAATAAAAAAAATTCGACTAATCTTCCGGGAACCATGTAAATAGATAAAAAAGAAGAAAAATCAACATAAAATTATAAATAAATAATGAATTAAGAGGAAGATACAATAAATATGCCCGCTTAGTTGATAAATCAAATATTTGTTTGAGAGTGTTTAGTACACAGAAACGTCGATTTTTTTGTATTATAAAGATTTCAAGCGATTGTTTGTTCTTTAGAATAAAAAATTATGTATTCCTTTAATATATTATTGTTAAGGTATGTGTTCTTATTGTAAGAAGGATAAAAAATAAATATTTTAGTGATTTTTAATAAAAAAAAAATACGCCACGTTTTTAGAAATTCCAAAATCAAGGTAATTTTATTATTATTATTATGTATATATCCGTTTTAGGCAAATATGCGACTCTTTAACCCTCCAAAGGCTTTTAACTTTCTCCATTTACCGTTACACGTAAAAAAATTAGTTCCTTTGCCATATATTGTGTTTTCTTTACGTTTATTCTCATCTTCTTCCTGAATCTTTTCAGTACCTTCTTTACTAACCTATCATGTTATTCTAGATCTTTCGCATGCACCACTATATCATCAATATAAACCTCTACAACTCGTCCTATTAAACCCTGTATATCCTGTTCATTACTCGCTGTAGGATCTGTAGTGAAAATTCAATCACATTACCATTATATCCCACTAATATACTCTCCCATCAAATTCAAACGCAGTTTTATGGTTATCTCCCACTTATATCTCTATATGGTTTAACTCTTCTTTTAAATCCATCACAGTAAACCATCTCGATCTAGCTGTTGCTTTTACCACATCCCTGATGTTTGGTAACTCATTGTGTCTTTCTCTACTAGGTCGCTTTATGCCATCAAATTACTATTTTAACCCCACTTATTTATTCGGTTTTTCCATTACCGCAATCGGACGATGATCTCCTAATCATTTTTATTTTTTCACACACGGGAATATAGCCCCGTGTCCTTCCATTCGGACTATATGCCATCATATGTCCCATTTTTAGTAACCTCTCGTTTGTTTTTATTTTAATATTTCACTTTTCTTCTATATAATACTCGATTTCTCAACATGTCCGCATATTCATTTTATATCATCCATGCTGTTTGTCCCTTTTACTCGCTTCATTTCTTGTGAATAACATCTATCACTACCACCGCTGTTATTATTATTTCAATACTACTTGATAAATTTAAACTTTTACTATTATAAGCTCAAGAGGGAAAACATTTCTATTTAAACCGTCCGTGCTCTTCACAGAAAATTTAGCCATGTTACCTCTAACTTCACAACTATAACACGCAACACCACTATAACACGAAATTTAATACCTTCTTTTCACTGGGCTCTTATTCGCTTCGGTTCTTCCATTATCTGTTAAGCAATCTTCCTCACCTCTTCTTTTTGAGCCTTTCCAGCATACATTTTCTTTTTAACCCTGATCTGATCTATTTTATGATCTTTATTTCTTCAACTTTTCTTTCCACTACCATGTTTTTTTATCATTTATGTTTTCATTTTTGTCATCCAATCAGCTTGGATCTTTTCTATTATCCCTATTTTTTTGTTTTTCTTTTCGCCTCTAGTCTTATTATCATTTCTATCTTTTCATTCACTGTTATTCGTACTTTTATACTCTTCCATTCACATCTCCACGTAACTTCTTTCAAGACTACAATAATCTTATACCATGTTTTAAATTCTTGTTAATAATGCATTCATTAATCTCCGCACTCGCTTCTTCACACGCCTTTATCCCATATCGTCTTCTTTGCTCTGTCTGGACATTTACACATGTAATCAGTCAATATTGCCCCCTCAGAAGCCCTTTGCTCACTTGGTTACGGGACCTACATGTTTTACAACTTTTCGTCGCTGACGCCATGTTATGTTTTTTACTTATTAGTGGTTGATCCCTTACATGATCTATTAAAAAACTTTTTATAAAGAGTTTTGTTCGTTACTTTTTAGGTATTCCTACTTTTATTGAAGACCAATTTCCCACAATTTTATTAATATGTGTACCATCAATTTTATTCTTAAATTATACTGAATGATTTGTTGTGCATTGAGAATTAACTACTTTGTATGTGCTTCTATATACTATCCATCCATTAGTAAATAGTTGAGACCTTTCACGAATATGCTGTTTCATTTTAGACGTCATATATCCTTGCCTCGTTTATCAACTTCGAGTAAAATAATTTTTTTCCAATCGTCCGTTCTGAAATCCCAACATCACATCCCGTCGATGGGGTGTTCTTCATAATACTTCTTTTCCTGAACTTTGATTCTGCTATTTTAAAACCACAAGGCCTCCTAGTAACAAACATTGTTTGTCAATAAACGCTCTCTACACCTACATTCAATCCACGTGCATCTTTTATATTCTCATGTAATATAAACCTTACAAGGTTATAGTATTGTAATGGGAAAGATTAAAAAAAATAATTCTAGATAAGTAAAAAAAATATAAAAAATAATAAGAAGGTTTATTTATTTCATTAAAATATATTTAAGTGGTTAAATTCGGAAAGTTAAGTCATCCATGGCTTCTAATGCCACAAAAGGTAGTTTTTAATAAAATTTTGGAGATGGGACCCTAGACTAGCCGTAATCGAGTCCAGTATTTTTATTTTTTTTCAAACCCTGAATTTAAGAAAGGAAGAAAGGAAGAATCATAAAATATTTAATAAATATTCAATCAAGTTTTGCCGACATTTTCTTTTTAGCATATAAATTAGTAAATATAAATCTATAAATTTTTTTGTACGATATCTTTTGGGGGTTAAATCTTTAATGCTACACCAGTTTCCTTCTATCGTATTGGTGTGCACATTATCAATCTTGCTAACAAATTCAATCGAATGATTTACTCTCTTATGGATAAAACCATGCTGTTCAAGATCTTTATATCCTTTCCAGTCATCTGTATAAATGATCGTGCCAGGTTTTATATATTTAACGATTAAATTTGTTAGTGTTTCAACTTTTCTATTTTCCACCTTTTTTAATATTATTTTTCTTTCAAGTGTTCTTTCCACCATTCCGAAAATCCAAACCCCTTCGACTCTGTGTCCCTTGTTATATTTAACACGACCAAATTTGGATTCATCAAGCTCCACAATAATACCAGGCCCGCCTATCATCTCGTTCGATTTTGAGAACCAGTTTCCTAACAAAATTAATAAAGTATTTTTTATTCTTCTCACTAACTTTTTATTAACATTATGGATGAGGGAAATGGCTGCTGTTTTAGTGCCACTGACGACCGAAAGCAAAATTAAAAATAAATCTTTAGGGCATATAGATGACCTGTAGAAAATCCTCGAATGGAAAATTGGTTCATATTTTCTACATGTGTTCCTTGTACACCGTACCATGTTACTGGAACGTACGGGTCTAAGGGAGGCCAAACAATATCTGCAGACCATACCTTTAACCTTATTATTCACGAATTCGTCGTAAATATCTTCTGGTGAAATTCTCTTGTTTTTAATATTCATTTAAATTCGGGGTTTGAAAAAAAATAAAAATACTGGACTCGATTACGGCTAGTCTAGGGTCTTTTAGCCAAAATTTTAAATACTTTAAGCAAAGGATTTTTAGCACATGATTCCGAAACGACAACAACTCCAAAAATCTTTTGAAGGTGAAGAGTCAGCAATCCAATATCTTGATAAAAAACATTATTCTAGCGATAACTTCAAAAACTATCGACGGAGGGGTCGTTAGTAAGATTAGAGCTTGCGAAACAAATATTATGGACGGTCGAAAAGGCTATAGTGGATCTAAAATTGAAGTTGATTATGAACATCAGTGGGTAAATCACTCATTTACGTTTAAAAACAGAACTAGCTTTTACACAAACAACATAGGAGGAACATGTAATGGAAGAAAATTGAAAGTAAAACCACAATCACGAATAAAAAGAAAGATACGCGAATATTTATTTGAGTTTATATGGAGAATAAAAACGAAATATGATCGCGGTTTTGAATTTTTACATGCTCTAAGAGTTTAATTAAATGATAATGTTAAATTTTTATAAATCCTTTGCTTAAAATTTTTAAAAATATATTAAATTTACCTTTTTTTGGGATAGAATCCTGGTATAATTTTTCGAATTTGATCTGTTAATGCTTAATATATACCCATGAATCTCTTTAAAATTGACAAATTAACAGAAACGAAGTCGAATTGTTTAAATTTTGGATGCCGTTAGGTATATTACACGTTCCAGGTTTATGTAGCATAAATTGTGGGTTATCTTATCTGTTGAGAGTGTAAAAATGAGGCATAGTGTAGACAAAAGATTAAGATGTTGTAAAAATGGATGTAGAAAATCCATTAACATGCATGCCAGGACTATATTCAGTGACAGTAGTATTAGGTTAAGCAGCGGAATTCAAATAATCTGGTGTTTTACATCACGAATGACATTTAAAGCCACCGCTGAGGACTGTAGTTTAGGATTGATAAATTAAGAGGCTGTCTTTAAAAAGAAATTATGCAAAAAGAAAATCTGTATATTAATGGCATTGATGATATCGTTGAAATAGATGGGGTTCATCCTTTTACAAACGTACTGAGAATTGGCAGAAGGGCGATTAATTTATAATACTGGGTGGTTCATGGCATTAATAGAATAACGAAAAAAGTATTTTTAGTGCCTTAAATTAAAGGAAACATTAAACAATATTGTTTCGACATAGGTTACGTCTGTAACCATAACCATAACTGATGGATGCATTATCATAGCAATATTAGTTCTTTAGGTTTTATTTATCACAGAATAAACCACAGTCGTCAATTTGATGATCTCGCCGAACAATTTATATATACTAACATCATTGAAAGACAATGGCAAGTTTGCGGGATTCTTTACTCACTAATGTTAATTCAAAATTTTTGAGACCTGGCTTACTCGGCTTCGAGATGAATATGTTGTGAATTCACGACTACGAGAAATTAAGTAGGACAATATTGTTCATTATCTCAAATTAGAATATGCACTTTAAATATATTTTTTAATCCCGCTATTACTATATTATTGCCGTTTGACTTTTGAAAAAGTCGAGATGTGTAATTTTTTGATATATTATCGATAAATGTGTTGTTTTTATTTGTTGGAAGGGAAAAAATCGTTTTTCTTTATAAACCGTTTTAGGCAAATCTGCTGCATTAGGCTTAGTTGTATGTGTATCATTCAATTAGTTTTGAGATATTAAAAAGACCATCTTTTATTATAAATTTATGCTATAAAAACATATAGAATTCAGTTAAAATATTTACACTATTGTTTTGTTATATTGATCAAAAACATTATATTTATATCCTTGAAATTGGTTTGTTTCTATATAATGTTCTGCCATATATTTGTAATATGTCAAAAAAAGGCTATTTAAATTATATTTTGTTTACAATCTATTTAATGAAATTGTAGTAAAATTAATCTAATCTATAACAGTAATAATCTAAATTGAAATATTTTTAATAATGAATAAAAGTGTTGTATACTATTACGATCTTGATCGATTCTTATAAAAGAATTAAGATTCGCAGAAACGTTATAGAAATTAAATTGGGCATTTTTTATAGACTATGACAACAGAGGCTTTCATATTTTTGGACAGATTATTAAAAACATCAAATTTTTTTATAATTTCTGATCAAAGAGCATTTTTTTTGAATTCTCGCCATATCTACTAATAATTAATAGCATTTTCTATTTTGTAGGGTATATAATTATAACACTATATTTTAAATGTTAAAGATCCAAGGAAATGCAGAAATAACTATTTTGATATTAACGGAACGATTTGGATTGTTTGAATCAAACAAAGGATCAAGATTAAGAGCTGATCCCTAAAGAATATCTATAAAAGATCTTACACTTAAATCTAAATAGGATATAACAAGACTAACCAATTTTATTGATAAATTTTTGGCGAGTATGCACTTTATTAAAAATCATAACTTGCCCGGTTTATAAACCGATAAAACAGTAAATATTTAGATGAGTTTTAGGGTTAGCATTGCCTCACCTTTACGAGTTTTTTAATGAAATTTTTAATTTCCTTTAGAAAAATTAAGACTACTAATCAAATGTATCGCAACTAAATAAGGCTTATAATATTTAACAAGACCTGAGTATATTCAAAACGTAAATTTAAAAACAATATACGCATGGCTAGATCGACAGATTTGCGGCATGTAAACTAGGTAGAATTGTATAAATAAGTTAGAACGACGACACAAGCCTGGGGTATATATTTAAAATTCTTTGATGAAATCGTCACGTTGTGTATTTAAGATACGATATGAATTGTTTGTAATGTCGTTATACCTGTGCCATCAATTATTCTCGTTTTGAATCACGGCCAAATTTAAGTACATAGTATTAAATTATTACTTCTTATTATATAAAGGATAATTAATAAAAAATTTAATAATCGCCTTTGTAATCGATAAGGCAAATTAAGATCTAAAAAAGAGTAAATGTTTAGAAAATAATAAGGTGTCAAGAATCTTAATTTGTAAGCCATCCACTAAACTTGAATATTTAAAAATCCTTGATCTAGTAAAATTTGCTGGTAAGATTGTTTAATTATGCATCTTGATTATTGTTTTTGGTATGAGGATACTCCTTCATTATAAAATTAATAACAACATCTTGTTTTTCTTTCTTTAATCCATGCCTAATCATCGTTGATCTCAACCCTCCCAGCCCAGACACACGATACCTTTGAATATAAAGATCTAACCTAGGCAAACGTATCCGATAAGCTCTAGATATATGTTTCTTCTTTTCAATTTTTTTCTTCTCCATTTGCATTCTTTCTAGTTCTCGAGGTGTAGGAAACTTAAATATTAATTTTTTACCTCTAAAAAATTCTCTTTCATCGTCTTTATCCGAGCGTTCAGCTTTTGAATGTCGTTTACCCATGAGAATAGAATTATTTTTTTGTATAAATTGTTCTTATCTTGTAAAAAATCCTAGAAGTTCTATGTATTTTATAATCTATTTATAAAAAGTGATTATTTAAATAACTATCTTTTACGTTCTATTGGAATTTAAAGTGAAAAAAATTAATTTGATAACTTTTTTTATAAGATTCTTATCTATATTTTTATTTTGAAAAATTTGTGTTAAAGAGATTTTATATCAAATATCCTTCGCTGTTTCATACAATATGTATTAGATCGGTTGTGCTGTAAATATTTCTGTTCACTAATAAATAGAATATCCGTGTGTTTATAGCAACTCGGTAAAAGTTTTTTCAAAATACTCAAAACGATTTGCATCGAACTTTGTTAAAACTAAAAAAAAACCACAATTTAGATCTCAAAATAATAGATGTGTTGAGTTGGGTCTGTTATAGATTAAAATATAAAATAAAAATTTTACCCCCGTTTTCATAGAATTACAAAATAAGGAAAAAAACAAAATGTTTGTAAAAACTATTCAAAAGGAATTATTTGGAGAATAAAATCATTACATAAATATAAATAATTATGGTGTTCTATTAAACTCTTCCATAAATGTTGATATTAAAGATTTATTCTGATAATTTATATTAAATATTTGGTACAAGTATACTATCGAGGGCCAATTTTTAATATTAATTAAAATTAATATTTTATTAAAAAATTAATTATATAAAATTACAAAAAAAATAAAGAAAAAATATAAAAAATTAAAATTGGTTAAATTAAAATAAATTTTAGGTTGGTCCCCCGTTTACATCCCCCGAGTTCAATTCTCGATTTTGATTTTTTTAAGAGTAAAACAATTTTAAAATAATAAATAGAATAAAGTTTAACTAATCATTCACAAAATCCTCATAATTTTTAGCCTCTGACATTATTTTTTCAAATGTATTTTCTTTAAAAATATTCTTAAAAGCAAACTCAGCAAAATAATAGGTACTTGTACAGTTTAAGCCCCCCGGTTCGAATCCCAAAAATACTATTGAATTTTTATATTTTTATATTTTTAAGTTTTAATTAAATCTTATGATAATATAATACAATTTATATGTTAATAACACAAAATCTTTAAATTTTAAATCAATTATTTATTGGGTATAAATCCTTAATCTGTTTCCACAAATAAAACATCACATCAGCACCCGAAAATTTTTTTCTCCATATAAATTGATGCATATAACTCAATAACATTTCACGAGATGTCCCTAATTCCTCTTTGTATCTTCTCTTAAATTGCATCCATGTACCTTCTATTGACTGGGTGTGGAAACCTGTTTCTGGATCAACGAAAAATTGGGAGTGATTTACTGTTAGGTGTACATATAACTGAGGCAACCGTGAAATATTAAAATATGCTCGCCAAATATCAGACACAATAATTGTGCCCGGCAGGATATATTTCTGAATAATCGGCAACAATGTTGCTGTACTACGATTCGGAACAGGTATCAGAAAACAACGCCCGAACCTCTTTCAACTCCGCCAAAAAACCATTGTTGATTGTTAATCAACCTACCACGATCATATTTTCTTTTGGATATACAAGTTTCATCTATTTCTACAACAATGGTATACCCCCCTATAACTATAGGATTTTTCTCAAAATAATCCAAACAAACTTCTCTAAAAAAATTATTCCAATCTGTAATAGAAACACGAGAAATATTATTGTTTTCTCGTTGCATATCAAATTGAATTTCTTCCTGATTATGTGTTTGCCTGCACCAAAAATAACTTAATTGAAAAACTTCCTTTACTGATAAATGTGTGTTTTGAAACCATGTATCTTTTAAAAACCCAATTTCTATTCGACAAACTTTTTTCGTACATCTGAAGTTTCTAGTAGATGTTACTCTATTTTTTCTTATTGTCATCTTTGAACCGCATGTACATATTCGATTTTTAAAAAGTAATCCCATGTTCATTAGCCACTTATCGAACTCGATATCGGTTAAATTTAGTTTTTCATATAACTTCCGGGTGTTAAAGTTTTTAAGTTCACACAATGGTGGGCATGGGGAAGTTTGATTTTCTGATTGTCGCATATGGGAATGAAAAAAAATATTAAAAAATTTTTAATGAGTTAATTTTTTTAAAAAAATATAAAAATTCAATAGTATTTTTGGGATTCGAACCGGGGGGCTTAAACTGTACAAGTACCAAATAATATAATAAATCACACCTGTTACAAATACCTTTTTTTCGAAGCCATCTTTTTGTTACAGACCAATTTGCTTCAATTCTCTGTGTATTAACGCCGGTAGTTGGATCGACAAAATTTGTACTATGGTTAACAGTAAAATGCGTGTATCCTAAATTACCCAAAATGGAATATCCCAACCAACCATCTGTATAAATTATAGATCCAATTTCTACATTATCCAAAATAATCTGTTCTAATGCACTAGCAGACCTAAAAAAAGTTTCAACAAAAAAAACTTCTCCATTTCCAATTGCTACACCTCCTACAATCCAAATTTTTCTAATTAGTTTACCAACGTTGTATTTTCGTTTTGAAAATAAACATTCATCGATTTGAACAATTATTCTGGGCCGCCTATTGTTCGCCTTGTTTCACGTTTCATTATTGAATAGGCTAAAAGTTGAATTTTTTTGAACCAATTACCTACAGTTTGTTTGCTTTTGGTATTAATTTGATTTTGAATATCACGTTGCATTAAATCAAAGCACCAAAAATAAACGACGTCGATTGCTATGGCTATTTGTAAATTGGTGTTGTAAAAAAGCCCGTAACTAAATAAAGATTTTTCTGTTCTACACTTTTTGCAACGAAATTTCTGTTTGCCTTGAATATTAACGACTCGCATAGGTATAATACATTGAATGCATACCATAAAGTTTAAAATGTAATTATTTTCTAGTAACCATTCTATTGTGGAATTGTCACTTTTTGTTAGATTAACGAGTTCTCGGTGTGTCAACATGAGTTATTATTTTAAAATTGTTTTACTCTTAAAAAAATCAAAATCGAGAATTGAACTCGGGGGGTGTAAACGGGGGACCAACCAAATTTTAATTAACCACTAAAATCATATTTTTCCTTAATATGTAATATTATCATTTCAAAGGCATTATCGTCATTAACAAATCTTCTCCAATGTAGTGAGAAATAATGATTTGAGAAATATTGAATAGGTTCAAATCCCGCAAATGATATTTTTAATAAAAATATATAAAAAAAATGTTTAACCAAAAATTTTTAACTTATTGTGTATTGTGGGTCCTGATTGAATGTAGGCAATCTTGGTATTGCTAAACCATTTCTTGTGGTCCTAGTTCTCGAAATTTGACTTAATTCATTAAAATATTCGACACGAAAGTTATCAATTTCCATTCTTTCTTCTTCAGACAATTCGCCTAATTGTGTTGTATTACCGCTTATCAACAAATTAGAAGCAACATTAAATCCATTATATCCAAGCAATTCCTGAACCGGGGATTTATTTATTGCTCTATTATGTTTTATATTATATTCATATATAATCATAATTAAAATATCAACCCATCTTAAAGTTTGTTTAGTGGTCATTACCGCAAGTAACATTTTTTTAATCGTAAAATTTAACCTTTCCACTTGACCCTGGCTTTGAGGGTGATAAGGCCGGCCAAATACTTGTCTAATGTTAAACCTTAGACATAATTCATTTATTTTATTGTTGCGAAATTCCCCACCGTTATCAGAATGAAGTTCTTTTGGAATGTAACACTGCATGAATAAATTTTCAAGATTAATATATACTTCATTGGCTGTTCTTGTCAGGCATGGATATGACCATGCAAATTTACTGTTGCAATCTATAATATTCAAAATATATTTGAAACCATTATTTGAATCATGATATTCAATCATATATCTTATGTCAACCATAAACCGATCAAATTTATTTAAAATAATAATCGGATTAATGGTTTCGACTATTCTTGTAGTAGTTCTTTGACAACAAATTAAACAATCATTTAAAACAGTTTTAATATCTTCCTTCTTTATATTATAATATCTATTGTTCAATTCAATAAATAAACTACTAATTCCCCTATGAGATCGTAGATGTATATCGTTAATAATGTTATATTTTCTAATCCAATTGAAATCTTCAAGATACTCTAAATATTCCCCATCAGTATTTTTTATAAATAATCGGTTGTTTAAAACGTATAACTTTCTTGTTTTCCGTTTAAAATTGATGATGTCTTGTCCCTGTAGGGGATTCGGTAAAATTACATGCTGTAAATATTGTAATATAGATAGATATTCTGTTTCGTCGCAAATATTAATTCTCTTTGGCATGTCGATTGTTCTTTTGGTTATATATATTTTTATTAAAAATGTCATTTGTGGGATTTGAACCTATTCAATATTTCTCAAATCATTATTTCTCACTACACTCCAATACATAAATTCATCAAGATATGAGGAAATAAATGAAGCTCTTGTACCGAATATATATTTAAATTTTCTTTTACATAAAGACCACGATCCTTCAATGCCATTTGTGTTACAATCAGTAACAGGATTGACAAAGTGTTCAGTGTGGTTAACATATTCATGTACATATGGATCCCAAAGACTTAGCGGGATGGGAGAATCAACGACTCTGTTTGGGCCACCGGTATATGTTGAGAATTCATCACTTCAAATTTTGGTACCACTTAAAACAATGCGTGCAATAATTGGAAAAACTGTTTCTTGTCTCCTGTTTTCAACCAACTCTAAATGCACATTCTTAGAATCCATATCGAAAATTCCGAAAACCCAACCTTTAACAGTATTACCTCTAGCTTCACCCCTATGATGCAATAAATTCATGAATTTTGATTCATTATTTGAACACAATTACCTTCGCCACCAAAAAGTAAAGGTTCGGTAACGAGCTTCCACTAACGAATGTCTCTATAGTACGGAAACCATTGAATAATAATTTTTCTAGAAATGTCTGTAAATTTCTTAACTTGTTTAATAGAACTCTCGGCACCTCAAAAAAAAAGTAATTCCAGATGTTGTTTTAGGGACAATTTAGAATTTTCAAAAAAACTTCCTGCAGTAATTGATTTTTTAATTTTATGTGATTCGGTTACCTTTCGAACCAGACATAAATATATATTCGTTAATAGAATCAGCGTCTTTTATTAAGATCATTGGACGAAGACATATATGGCAAATTGGGCGAGGGGCAATTAACATATGATTTGAAAAGTAGTTAATTACATTAAGTGGATTTGAACGTAATGCGTATAATGCCGATAATAACATACTTTCTTTATTTTTTTTTGTAATTTTATATAATTAATTTTTTAATAAAATATTAATTTTAATTAATATTAAAAATTGGCCCCCGATAGTATACATGTACCAAATATTTGTCGTTTTATTTACCGTATTTGTTTCCAGCATTTTTTCTATTGGGTTATAAACATTTAACATGAAGAATGATACAATTTAAGCCTAGAAAAAAATACTAACGAGAGGGAAGATCCATGGTTCTGATCTCGAGAGGTCATAATATAGCAACCAGTTTGATTTGTATAGTAGATTAATAATGGATAGTAAAATTTCAAACCTTTAAATTGCAGAGATTAACTTTGTAAATGCGTTATAATCCCATTTTTCGGGTCCTTTTAATGATTTACACTGTTACTTTTTTCTTGCTGATAATGAACCTGTTATTGAAAGCATCCCTAAATTATTTAAATCTTCTATTCCTAATAATCATGGAAAGGTGTTGGGGTTTTCTGATTTGACCGGGTCTTAAATTCATACAGAAAAGACTTATTCTTCTGACAACAGACCCACTTACATGCGGTGTAAAAAATGAACATTGCTGCCTAATAAGGCAACAATTTTAAAAAATTCAACCCTCTATGGTATAAAGATACTCTTTTAATTTTAAAAGATTTAGTGCAGTGTTCAAAATTACTAAAAAAAACTGTAATGTTCTTTTATAAATTCTTTAGCTTAGCTGTTCTTTTTTTAGATAACTTGTCTGTTTAAATGAGTGAACCATTTATTACTGTCCGTCGTATTGAAACACCAATTATATCACAATATTGAATGCCGCTACCATTCAACACCGCATGTGTTAGTGCTGCCGTGAATATAAGACTAGGTTGCTTCTTAAAGTTCTACCCGCCAAGATCAGCAGTCTATTTATTTATCTTGTTGGAAGAATAAATACATCTGAATAACGCAAGATACACCAACTGTTTTTTTTATCACACATAGCGCTCTCTTGATTAAGATTCGCGTATTTGACTGTTAACGAGTCAAGACACCTTTTGTGTGATTCTTTGATATATATTTGAATTGGGTTGAAGGGATTTTTGGTGTACTAATAAAAATGAATAGAAGATATGATTTCAAATCGTCAAGCATTGATGACCTTAGCTTTTTTCTTACAATATTCAGTCTTCGTTGTTTCTAATTTATAAAATAGAAGTTTTACTATTCACATTTTTAAATATTAAGACAGTGTTTACATTTTTATGTCCAATCTCGAGGTGTTTAATGAATTCAACTATTAGTTAATAAAGAATTGTGACCTAATATTATACAGTTACTATTTTAATTTAAAGACATTTCTCTATGTATAAGCAAAGACTGGATTTTATTTGTTTATTATTTTAATAAAATCATAGAAGTTTATAAATATTTTATTCTCTTGAACACAAAAGAAATATTTTATTCTTGAACACAAAATAAATATTTTATTCTCTTGAACACAAAAGAAATAATTGAATTTAAAGTAATTTCATTTTTTAATAAAAAAAGGTCGTTTCTTTTCTTCTCCTAAACATAGAAAACTTGTTCATTTAATACATTCAAAACGAAATAATACAATGAATTATAATTCCCCTGAATAATAATATTCTTATCCGTCTTTTCCACTATAACCTCTTTAGAAACAATAAGTTTATCATCACAAATATTTTCTACCAACAATCCCTTTTCTATTAACGATTTTCTTAAAATTAACAGATTTAAATTTCCAATTAAAAACGATTCTTCCGATTTCGAAATAAATTTAAGTTCATTTTTTACAAGTACACCTTTAAATGTTAAATAAGAATTCTCGTTAGCAATTTTATAATCCTGTTCATTAAATGTAGGGTTTAATACAGCTGTCATATAACCTTTCTGTGTAAATAGCTCTAATTTCTTATCAAGTAATAAAACTTCTTTAATGTTTTTATTCATTCTTAATTTATAATAAAAGATCCTAGAATGATTATCAATATTCTCTAATAAAATAAGTTTTTCAGGCAATAATCCTTCAAAAATGTTTATAGATGATTTTAAATCGGAAATTGATTTAAAATTTAAATTCATTATTTCATTTTTAATTATTATTCTTTTTTTAATAAATTCAATTTCTTCAATAATTTCTACATTTTCTTCTTCTGGTGTTTCTTCTATTTTCTTTTCAATTGGGTTTATTTGGATTTTAAACCATTCTAAAGGAACTACTTTATTATATTCATCAAACTTTTTTGTTTTCTTTTTAGGAGGAAAGAAGATGGGTTCTTGATTTTCATTTGCAAATATTTCAGTTTTAATTTCGTACCAAATATTGGGAATAGGTTGAATTTCTTCTATAACTTCTTCTTGAAATGAGATTTCTTCATTTTTTACAGTTTTTATTTCTTTTGTAACAAATTTTGGAATCTCTTCAATTATTTTATTTTCAAATATTTCTTCACTTAGAAAATTTAGAATAAGATTTTCTTCGTCATTGTTTATAAGCTCGATTACTTTTTTTGCAAAAATATCTTCGTTAAAACAAACAAATAAAGAACCATCTTCCAATTCACTAAATTTATCATAAAAATCAATAAATTTGAAACTATAAGGGTTCTCTTTATTTTCAGCAAATTCTTTTAATAAAACATCTCCACTCCATTCAATCATAGATTTTATATTTTCACAGAATTGTTTTGCCATAAATCCAATACAAGAAGCTCTTAATATTTTCAATGTATTATTCATTTTTATTAATAAATCATCCAAAACCAATGCAAGTTCTATAAACTGTGAATAATCAATAAGGATTAATATCTTTTTATTCTCTTTTAATTTCTTTGTTATTATATCTTTAATTTCCAAATTTCTGGTCTTTCTATTTTTAGAAGATTGGTTCGTGATGTAAGATGAATCAAAGATACAAATAGATTTCTTTGGTAAACTTGAATCTATTCCATTTAAATGGTTAGTCTTTTTATGATCAAAGTAAACACCGAATAATATATTTTCTTCAAATTTGGTAATCCTCCAAATCGTTCCACCGATTCCGAAACCGCTATTGTAAGCAATGATCCTCGTATTAAATCCCAATTCAATCGGTTGTAAGTATTTTATTGTTTGAATTTCATTAAAAGTGTTTTCTAGGTCATTGATTGTATAAGGTGTTGCTTTGTTTGTTATTATTCTATGATTTAATAATTCATAAAGTTGGATTTTTCCGATCGTTTTTATTGGAATTGTGGAATAAATTTTACCTTTAAATCCTTTTTTATAAATTAAAGGTAAAGCACCAATAAAATTTACATCTAAATGTGATAGAAGAATGTAATCCACATTTATTAATTCGTTGATACATTCGTCATAAATTAAAGTGTCCAGGTTATAGTTTGTACCACAATTTAATAGAATTTTGGTGTCATCAATCTCTAATAAATGACCATAGACATTTTCGTTGGCAGAAACCAATTCTTTTAATTTAATGCAAGTTGAAATCATTAAAATTTATTTTTAAAATATTAAATAGTTTTATAGAATTGTTTGCTCAATAGAGGGTTTGAACATTTATAATTAAAAAAAGAAGCTTTGAACATTTGTAATTAAAAAAAGAAGCTTTGAACATTTATAATTAAAATATTTTTATACATTTTATGCATGGTGTAGAATTTGGAATTTATACAATTTTTATTGGTTTATTTTTCTTTATTTTAGGTTCTTTTTTCTTAATAGACAAAGCAATGGCAGCAGCAGGTAACATTTTAGTAATTATAGATATCTTTGTATTTACAAACTTTAATTTAAATTTTTTCTTTTCAAATAATAAAATAAAAGGAACCAGTAGTTTTGTATTAGGAATAGCTTTTATGATAAAAGGATACATCTTTATTGGGTTTATATTCGAAACAGTTGGTTTGATTATTCTTATTTCTAATAGTATACCTTCCTATAAGAATATTGTTAAAGCTTTGATATTCAAAGTATTAAAAATTTTCAGGTAAAAGAAAGAATTTTTAGAGCCTTTTATTTTGAAGAAATGGTGTATAGAGAATTGTTTTTAAATGATTAAATTTTTATTTTACGTTTATTTTACTTTTATTTTACTTTTACTTTTATTTTACTTTTATTATATTTTTATTTTTATTTATAAAATTAAAATTTTATGTTAGAAATAAAATTATCAAGTAATTTAGGATTCTCTATAACATCATCAAGGAATGGGATATCACACAAACTGGTATTATTGATTGTTTCACTATCTAAGGCCACACACACTCTTTTAGTAGATGGATGAATACAGAAAGGGGCTTTTAATAAATGTTTAATATCAGAAGTCACATTTCCGTCCAATCTTAAAAAATAACTTTCAAATAATTTTGTAGTATCCTTTTCATCATAAAAGTCTGCAATTATATTTCTATATTCCTTATAGTAGTGGTTTTTAATTCTTACATTATTTATATATCCTACGATACTTGATCTTTCTTGGTCTGTAAATGACCATACAATTTCATCTACGACATAACAATGTAAACCTCTCCCACCTGAAAAGAAATAATTTAGTTTTTCAAATCCAAATTCTTCTTTTAAAATGAAATCTAAAAGCTTGATTGACACTTTGATGAGTAAAAAACATTTTTCACAAATATTCTTCTCGGTGCAACAGGCTCTCGGATATTCCGTTAAATCGATATCGAAAACTAATTCCTTGTTTACAGGAATGTTATTAGCTCCTTTATATGGTTTCTCTAAATAATTTGCTCCAAAATCAAATTTTTTTGGACAAATTTCTAAAACACTGTTTTTAAATTCTTCGGGTGATTTGAATGACTGATATCTTAAGTACGTGTTGTTCTGTAATGTAAATGATATTTCTCTTTTTTCTGTTATGTTTAATAGAGAGGTCATTTCTTTGAATGGATAAATATTGTTATAATAAAAAAGTAGATTGTTATTCATTAAGGGATGTTTATTTCTATTAAAATATTTTATGAAGTGGCTAATTTTTTTAAAAAAATTATTATAAAATGGATTTAAGAATTTTGGTTTTTTATATCCATAAGAAATAAAAATAGAATGAAATTGTTCTAACAAGGGTATTGATTTCATGAAAACCACCCCTCTATTATGCAATTAACTTAAGGTTTACAATTCTCAAAGAATCCTCACATATAAAATTTGAGATTTATTCTGGGGGGTTTTATTGGCAAACTTTAAAAATAACTAATCCGATTAATATGGTTCTTAAAGGCAAAAATTTCTTCTGGTATTTCTAAATTCCTTTTTTTTCGACGAATCTACTAACATGTTTCTTTGTGAATTCAAGAATATTCACAATTGGTGAATAATCCTTTACCAATTTCTATGCATTTTCGATGTTTTGGGTATGCTCGTGGATATTCGTAGAGGCCACGAATTCTATTTTATGTTCAAATCACAAATTGACATGACCGTTATAATCTTTCCATTCATAATTGTGGATTGTCACATTATTAAGAATAAAAATGTTACGGCAGTTCTTTGACTCACTGCCATTAATTTTCTTAAACCAATATTCCTACAAAAATATCTGAAGTCCACTATCTCCTTCCTAGATTAATTCATATCCTGTTATCTTTGCGGGACAAAATATGGATTTGATCAACTTCGATAATACTTCCGAGGCCGTCCAATTTTCCGACGGTTTGGGTAAAAAACTCGTGTCTAATCAGATAACATTTTACTAAAAAGTGAGAAACTTATTTTGTTTAATTGCCTCGGAATTTCCACGTCAGAGATCTTTAAGTTCTTATAATAAATAAGGTCTATGAGACAGGAACGTGTGGGTTTTTAAATATAGAAAACTCCTATAGCTTTTAAGGCAACTTCTTAAATTTCATCTATTGTCTACATCATGCCGCGGGTTTCCCCTTCGCAATTGGTTTCAGAGCCTCGTGTTAAACACACACTAACATGCTTAACAAGCCAACTGACCCAGACAATATCTGGCGCATCTTGAACGTAAGAGATGTTCAAACAATTTCGTGAAATTTCTCTATTTTATTTTAGTTACTTCTAAGATATACCAACTGTCTCCCTAAAATGACTCATCACCAAAATACTTTATATGATGTTTTTCATTAAGAACCCGTAAAATTGTAATAAACTTTCACTAATCATTTATTTAAAACAAACATATAATGTAGTTTTAATCGTACACAAGTTACTAAAACTTTTAAATTATTTTAATTGGCTGATGTGTTTCACCTCATCATTTAAGAAACTTTAATCGTAAATACTTTGATATTTAGTCGGGATTTCTGGTATGATTACACATACTAAATCCATGTGAATCTTTTCACGTACTTTTATGAATTTTTTACTTAATATGATATAGATTAATTCTTCTTGTACCGTAATTTAGATTTTGCAATATTCTAACACAGTCGTATATATTAACACTAGTTATTATATTTTAAAACTATAAGAATTATTTACATTACTTTTTAGCAATTTATCATAGATGCGCATATAGGTGCTCATTAGTTTTTTTAAAAATCATGGATCTCATGCTATATTTTAGAACAACACTCAATATGATTCTTTGTTTTATAAGAAAACGACCTTCTTCTGTTCATATTATAAACCTTTGTCCTTTTATTTACACGATTTTATAAAATTTAGACTTTTTACAAAGAATAAATAAAGCTTGTTCGAATGAAGAGAGGTTTCTGAATATTTTAATATCAGCTGCATCACAACCTCATACATAGGATCAAAATATTTTTATTTAAGCAGCTATTAAACGTGGTTTATAGTAATTAAAGTTTTCTTTTGGTCATTCAAATATATGTATTCTTTATTTAATAGACACTCCTGCAAAACAATTCTTGTCAAAGTAAACCAAAATGTTATATAAAGAATATTTATGAACGTATTGTAATTTACATTTCTAGTCCGTAAGATGGCATATGATGTTTCTATGAATATTCTTTTATAGAGACAGGAAGAAAATTCAATATCATAGATAACCGACAACCTTGTAGAGAATCAATAAAATAGTTATTATAACCAAACCTTTTTTTATAGCATATTTCGTATAAAAACAAATGTAATTTAGATTGAACAATCTATATATTTTTTAATAACATTTATGTCCGAATAATAAAAGGCCAGAACATCATATTTTAAAATATTTGCTTTTAATAAATAAAAAAACTAAATGATCATTTTAAAATAATGGAGACTAAATCTATCGGACAAGATTTTTTTATTGCATTTTTAGAAGAGATCACACCAATAGACTTCTCTTTTACTACAACCGACAACAACAACCTTTCTAATTTTGAGATAATAGAAACACTTTATGAAACAACAATCACCAAACTATTCCAATCATCCGAAATTAAAAAAAGAGAAGAAAATAAATATATGATTATTACAGAACCACCAAATTATTATGAACTAATAAAAAATAAAGAAAATAAAAGAGTTAAATTAGAAAAAGTAAGTTTAAATTTAATTAGCTATATAAGGTTTATGAATTCTACATTAAATATCAAATAAATGTGCTTGGTTATCAAGCAAATGTACAAATATCACAAAACGAAAACATTTTATACATTTTAATTGAATTTTAATTGAATAACTTTAATTTTTCTCTTTTTTTCCATCCGTCATAAATGTCCTTTAATTTCTTTTCTAAATGTTCTAGATCAACATTTTCCTCAATACTTTGAATAACATTCAAAACAACGGAAATTTGATTGGGAAATGTTTTGTCTGTTCTTATTTTCATTAAATCCCATCCGCCTTTTATAAGTGTTAAATCTGATAAATCATAAATGTATTTTTCTGTATTAAATGTAAATTCTCCCAACAAATTATCATAATCATTTTCTTTGGGATCCATGTTGTCATCCAAATCATAAAAATGATCAAAAAAAATAACTTCCCCTCTATTATTTAAGGTAAATAGTTCATAAATCCATTTTTCTGCCTTTCTTTTTAATAAAAAATCTACAGAGTTCAAATGTGGTGGTTTCCATTTTAATAACAATGGTTCTGTACCACTTCTATAAGGATGATCTATAGGTGTAAATATCAGACCGTCTATTTTATGTTTTAGATCCTTTTTATTGTAAACTTCTATCAAACCGTAAGACTTTGTCATTTGTTTTACGGTAATTTTTACAGAGTTATTTAAAATAACGTACTTTTTACAAAATTCGTATGCCTTGTTGAGTCGCTCCAATAAACTATAGTTGACTACCAATTCATTTACAATCAAGGAATCACAAACCATATAGTGTGTTACGTCTCTTTCTTCATGTTTATCAATTGTAATTTCTCCATCAAGTAGTATCTCTTTGTAAGATGGAAATCTACAGTCTAATTCGTAGAAGTTTAATTTTCTATCAATAAGAAATCCTCTTGCATTTTTTCCACCTCTTTCATCCCCGACTATGTATAGCAAGGCTCTAATTCCATCTGTTTTTTCACAAACTAAATAATCTCTGTTGATTAATTCTTCAAAATGTGAAATCATAAGAGAAACTGGTTGGTATCCAGGAAATTTAACCTCGTCCTTTCCTGTTATATGTTTATTAATTCTTCTCAAAAGTAACTGTGAATCCTTTTCTGGAAGCTTTATTCCTGTACTATCCAGATTTTCCATTATGAAAAATAAAAAAGTTCTTTCTTAATGTTCTAATCTTCTTTAATTTCGTTAATATTTTATAAAAGCAACGCCGTGCTTTTGATTCATTGGAGACAATTAAAAAAAAACAATAATTCATCAAATTTTGCGATCTAATTTAATGTAAGAACCGTTATTTACGGATTATAATGTAATACTTCAATAATAAACAGTAAAATTACAAAAATGATCGACGTGAAAGAGGCCAAGTGTTATTTTCTTGTCTAAAGGAAAAATTATATACTTTCAGGCAATAGATCATAAAATATTTACTTTATTGATTATTATATAAATGTTTTTTCTCATATATTCATAGTTCCTATTTATTATAAGTCATCTCTTTTCTTGTTGACAATAAATATACAATTGAAAATACTCTCAATTTTTATAAAGATACTTTGAATTTTTGATTTCGAAGAATGAGAAAATGTAAATTATTGTAAAGAACGCTTTGTCATCTATGCTTTCATAATTATGACCCTTTCCACACGAGATTATTCCTAAAGACAGACATATGTTTTTAAGGTGTAAAAAAAGGCTTCGATAATAACATATGCATATTAAATCTTTTTTGTGAGAAAGAGGGGTTATTAGTTACTTTTATATAGTTTTAGTCTAGAGTATTCATTAGTAATGCTAAGGTTACAATTAATGTTATAAACAAACTACACTAATTTCATAAAGTTTTAAATAAATCATTCGTTTTTTAGAAAAGTTTGTGCCAAAATATTGTTTCATCTTTTTGTAGGTCTATGGTTTTCGCCAATATAAATATAGAAAAAATCTTGCTTCTGACTTTTTTTTCTGGTTTCATATAAATATTACAAAAATAGGAGTTAAATTGGTTGGATTAGCGTATGTTCTCGAACCACGCTGATGTTAATTTTTTAAAGAAAAATTATCCACCATCGTCGATCTCCAAAAGCTTGTATTTCCAACAGCAAATAAAAAAATCTATTCACTTCTAAAACAAAAGGGAAATGTTTAAAAGTCGCCCGAAATCCGATAACCACATGAAGGTGATAATGATCGTAAAAAACAAAGATTTGGTTGCAACGTTTCTCAAACCGAAAGTTAGTTTTACTCTGAAGCTATTTTTAATATCGAATGCTACATAAAATGTGTTTAGACATAATATATTTTTGATTTCTGACATTTTGCGAATTCATGAAATATGCTCATAATAAAAATGTACTTTAAAATTCGTAAATTGGATTACGAAATAATAGGAACACCTATGTCATCAAAAACATGCGATTTAAATCAAACTGCTCAACATTATTAATGCTCGAAAATATACTGTGGATAGGCCTGTTATAGGAACTGTTGGCGGGATTGATTATTTGACAAATAAAGATTTTTCCAAATATTTAGAAGAATAGCGTTCACTTTGAATGAGATTATAATAATAATGTGGAGCCCGCGTCTATCATATATACAGACAAGTGGTTTGTATATAATGGTTTAGGATGGTATGGTTCTTTGTACAGTTTTAATCATACTCGAAACTGTATTGGTCCGCTAATAGAAGTCAAGGCAAAAGAGACTGGAAGCACGTGGTATGCAATGAATAGAAGTTTGAGAACCAGAAGAGTACCAAATCGAAGTGGATTGACTTCTATTATTTGATGTTTTGTAAAGGAAATAAAAATGATCTGTTTTTGTAAAAATCAATTTAGTTTTCTAAAGATTTAATAACTATTTCATTTTTTTAAGCATGGCTCAAGAACATACGATAATCCAACCGTTAAATTTGTTAAGATCTAAAAAAAGAAACAATTTGTTTATATTTTCGCGGCATCACTTAGCGATTTAATATTAGATGGGGTTAAAACTTGGTAGACAAGTATTTATTTAAAAACATTCAATTGCTGATAGACTTTGATGTTAAAGCGATGATTTTTTTTAGCGTGTTTCCTATTTTTGTTGTTTATAAATTTATTGTTCCATTGGTAAATCAAACATATCATGGATGAGAAAAAATGAATAATATCTTTGAAATGTTTTGCTGTATTCCATCAAGGGGTTTAAGTGGTGATATTACACTGTTGTTTATGGGGTAGATGTATCAATATTCCTAAAAAACATTATTATTTCATCGCACAAAAAATTAGATAAATTATTTTTTTCAACCAATTATTTTAGAATGCTTATATGAAAACCGATTGTCTTTTTTTTTATTAAAGCAAGATGTTCGGCAATTATATTGTTGATACTAGCATTCTTTTAAAAATAATGTTTGTATGATGCATCATCTTTATTCTTCTTATATGATCGTTTTCTTCCTTCTTTTAAAAGCTATTATGAATTTTATAGGAAAATTTAACAAAGTATGCCGCATCTTAACCACGTTATTAGTTCTTGGTATGTCATCTATTCTAAATTATAATATCATTAATAATATAATTTGGTTAAACAACACTTCAATACCCCCGATAAGAACCGTTTTTTAAAATTAAATAAAAAATAATATATGTGTTGAAAAAATTTAATTACGCACGCATTAAATTAATTAAAGCTAACCATAATTCTTTTTAATTTTGTCTTCTCCAAATAAATTCAAACAATTTGCCTTCAATCTCCTTTTTTACAGTACATCTTGTAGGCACGGTCATTTTTACACCATTCCAAGTACCTTCAATGGTGTTTGTATTATCACCTTCACTGTTTTTAAAACTTATGAAATAATTTACTGGTTTATGTTATGTATGAAATTGTTATCGTTTTAAATGTATTATACCCTTTCCACCCGTCAGTTACTATTATCGAACCTGGTAAAACGTACTTCAAAATTAGTTCATTTAGGCACTTCTGTTGGACTCCCCCCCAATAATAAATATTTTATAAATTACTGTTTTATTATTTTAAATACATTTTATTAATTAATTAAGCTATTATAATATATAAAATTTTATATATAAATGGAATGAATTGATTTAATCAGTAATAATAAGATATACTTCTTTTATATGCAAAATAAAATCTTTAAAGAATTACTAAATCGTTTCTTATACATATACTCATTTAAATGAGGTGTAAGTGTTGTTCTTGCTGTTCCGTACTGCTGCTTATGTACTTGTTTTACCTTTTGCCACTGCTCTCAACATAATTGGTGGTAGCATTAGTGGCAGGATTCACAAAATTAATACTATTATTTACTTTTAAATGCGTATATCCATAATCACCTAAACAGCCATAAATTCGAGCACAATCCGTCGTAATTATACTCTCAGGACATATATACTGAAGAATTAAAGGCAAAATAGTTTCCCTCCTCCGATCCGGAACTTCAACAATAAAACCTTGTTTAATTTCAACATAATAACCCCAAAAGCCCACTGAGCGCGTTGCAATCGACCGACATTGTGTTTTCTTTTGACTAGATGTACTTCATCTATTTCAAGCTTCTTACAAATACCGCCAATTTATATTGGGTGAGTTTCAAAATATTTTGTACATATCTCGCGTAAAAAACTCAGCCAATAAACAAGAGTGTTATCTTGTGTAATACCAGTTTTTCTTTTTAAACTTTTAAAACTTGTTTCACCCTGAACAAAAATAAATTAAAAAAACGATTTAGCTAATCGTTAATTTGAATTTGAAAAGATTGGATCTGCTCGGAGGCTATATTCCTTTCGACACGTTCTTTGGTTACATCTAAAAACATAGCTGTTATTATTACCATGGCAACGTTGTTGGAGTTTAAAAATTTGACACAACATAGTTTGTATGTACGCAGTAAACCAATGTTTTGGCAAAAAAATATTGCTTCCTTTTCAGTTTTCGTGAAATTATAAATATCCCTGTCTTTTATTCGATCCAAATTCATTCTAAGTGTCTTTTTTAATATATTTATTTTTATTGTAGCAATTTAAAATAATTAAATAATTAATTTATAAAATATCTATTATTGGGAGGGAGTCCTGCAGAAGCGCCGGATTCTATGCTCTTTTGCAAATTTGATTGCTTCGTTGTTATCATCGAAAATTTTGGATCATTACCAAAAACTTCCCACCAGTGGTATAATATCAAAAAATCATCCCTAAAATTCCCGTTTAAAATCCCGCCGAAAAGGTTAAAAAAGGAAATTAAAAATGTTTATGCAGACACCACAATCTTTTCAAACGCATCTTTACTCTTTAAATCAACAAGAAATAATAACATTTCTAATGAATCATCAATTTTTGCCACGAGAACACTTTTGCCAAAAATGCCACGTAACCTCAAAACTGGTTCCTTACAAAAAAATTAGGGATGAATATGCATGGCGGTGCATGAACAGCAGATGAGCTTCGTATAAAACGTACTATTCCATCAGAAAAAGTTACTTTTTTGAAGGTTTAACTGATTCCTTTCTGTTATATTTTTGATTATTTTAAAATATGCCGTTCGCCAGCAACGATTTAGCATTAATTTAAGCATGGACATTTCAAAAAATACTATACATAAAATTATTAGTAAAATAATTGATGCAATTACTGCCCCTGATTTTTTCTGAAAACAAATTGGGTGGCCCCGGTTGTTTAGTTCAGTGCAACGAAATTATGATGAACTTAAGTGTAAAAGTCATCGGGGTAGGTCTTCGACTAATAGGACTGATGCTTTATGCATTGTGAAGATAAGAAGTTCAATTACGAGGGTATTCGCAACAATAATACCAAATAAAAAATCTGAAATCTTGATTCCAATAATATGTTCGCAGGTAGCTAGTAATAGTAAAATCTGGACGGATGAATTGAAGAGTTATTGTTGTTTAAATAGGATGAATTTTGTACACGACAGTGTTTGTCATAAGTATGAATTTGTTAATGCGAGTAGTGGAGTAAATACGCAAGCTGTTGAATCATTTAACAACGAAATAAAATTGGAGATTAAAAGGAGAAAAGGTGTTAGAACAGAAAACAGAGCAAAGTTTTTAATCGAGTTTTGTTTTTATTTTAATAATCGTAATAGGTTTTTTGAAGCAGTTTTGGATTTAATTAAAATTTTATTGGTTGGTTTTTTTTTAATTTTTTATAAAAATATCAATACCAAAAACTCCCCCCCGGGGGGAAGTTTGCGGTATTGATCCAAAATTTTGGAAAGATTTTTCTACGTGCTATCATATAAGGTTTTATTAAAATTAAAAAATTATGACGTTATTTAATTTTAAAAAACTATCATATAAGGATTCGAACCCGGGGTATTGAAGTGCTGTAAATCCTATAATTCTAATAAAACAAATCTGTTAAGAATCACAATAATCCCCCTTGGTTCGAATCCTAAATATATATATATAATTTTTAATAAACAATTGTTTTCTTATCCAGGATTCCAAAATAAAAGAATTGCGCCCCAGTTTAGAGAAAACGATAAAGCAATATCGTTTATAACATGCGAATTCTTAATACATCCCATAACATCATGTCCGATTGACTCTTATTGCGTAAAAACAATGTGAAATTTTAAATACAAGTACAGGAAAAAAATAGTATATTCTCTTGCAGAATCAGTTTTTTCAAACATGGAATTTCTTTTAGTGATTTTTTCAGAATTTGTTATCTTTGGCTCTGTAAAGTTGGCGTTGGTAGCAGCAAAATAATAACGGGATATTCTCCTAACACTATTAGACATATTTTAAATTTAATTTATGAACGTTTACTCGGAGATATTATAATAAGTGTGCAGAAAATTTGGGGAATGGGTATTAAGGTTCAATTAGACGAATCTAAGTTTGGAAAAAGAAGAACAATCGGAGAAGAAGAGTATAAGGTGCTTGGAAGGTTGAAAAAAACATCGGAACGCCGTTTTTTCGCTATTGTGGTGGAAAACCGGAATTCTGTAACATTGAATGAAATAATTTTAAAACATGTATTACTGGGTTCAATAGTAATCACGGACGGTTGTAAGGATTACAATATCTTAAAAAAATAGTTTATTCGAACATTATTGGGTTATCACAATATTTATTTTATTAGCAGAGAGTGTTGAAATACAAATACCATTGAAGGCACTTGGTCAGGCGTTAAAAAAGTAATTCCAATTAGGAACAGTGTGAAAAAAAGGATTATAAGGTAAAGTATTTAAGTTCATTTGGCGAAGATAGAACAATAACACTATGTGGTTAGCACTAATTAACTTATTAGAACCATAATTTAATTTTTGTTTAATTTTTTTTATAAAATATATAATTTTAAGATTCGAATACGGGTGTATTATTGTGATTTTAAACCATTTTAAATAAAAACTAAAATTCTATAAAATATTTCAACTTACAAATAATTGAATGTTGGATTATATTTAAACAATAGAAATCAAGAAAATTCAATAAAATGTTCAACTACAAAAGATTATAATGTCAAATAACAACTTAGATGTACACAAATCGTAAATTATGTGTAGTATTTAAATTACTACCTGTCTACAACCAGCCAGTGGTATTTGTATGAACACTTCTGTCTTCATAATGAGTAGGCATTGGTTGAACTATTTATAAATTTATGAAGTATGAGCTGAGCTTATTGCAATCGCTTATATTACCTGTAATAATTATTGCATTTCTTGGTTGAAATATAAAATAAAGTATCGATAAGTAAAGCTATTCATCCGCTGTACTCAAAACAATCAATACTCTATATTTTTATTTGAAATATTTCAACCAATTTTTTTTCCTAAAACATAGCCGATATAATATTTTCTGATTATATAATATTTTCTGATTTTGGAAAGCGCTTCATAGTTCTAATAAATCATAATCAAAAAAACAATAGAAACTATTCTCAAATTGTTTAGTTTATCTTTGAATTTTACAACGTATGTTTTAATTGTAGTTTAGTTTTTTTTTCTGCTTATTCATAATTGAATAAGGTGCACAAAAATACAACCACCTACACATTTATCTTACATTGGATTACAAATTATGATATAAATATCAACAATTACGACATTTGAGGTCTCGCATGCTTATTTTTCGTTTAAAAACATCATTGTATTTATTTCCCATAATTCCATTTGGAAGTTTACTTGTATCCATATTCCTTATAGCTTATTTACGAGGTCATTGTTATTCAAAATCTAACAAAAAGCACCAAATCCCCTTTTCAGTAGTATTTATTTTTCTAACAAAACCATAAATCATTGAATATTTTTTACGTCCCCCTATTACTAAAATTCAATCCAACGATTAATTGGATTCATGATGGGGCATATCCCAAAATCATCTTTCTATTTTTGTCTGTGAATTATATTTTCACGGGCACAATTTATATGTCATTTTTTTATAAAAATTAGATTCCGATCCGAATATCGCATCTAATTAAGACTAAAAACCACGAATTTTAAAAAAATACTAATAACCTCATACATTTTTAATTTGATAATTATCATTCTTTTTTGTCTCCATATTATATAAAGTTAATACGATAATATAACTGTAACCATATATTTCCATAATTGGTTCATACGGAACTCGCCATATTCTCTTTCGAGCCACAAAAACTATTGTTTTAACGACAATATTGGGCCAATTCTTAGATTTTGTACTCTTTTGTTTTTATATTAGATTAATATACACTCAACTATAAAGGAAATTGTTGATTTTTACGCAAGACAAAGCAAATATAAAAAGACTTATCTTTCCAGTCGAGTTTTCTTTTAGATGTAAAATTTAAGGTATTTTTTCTCTTAAAACCATGCAACTTTTTCATATTATTGTGCCTCCCAGCTCTAAAAACATTCTATCATCGAAACAAATCTTCAATTTCATGAATGTTAAAAACAGAATTTTGTGTTGTTTACAATAAAAAAATCCTGATAGCAGTAATTGGAATGCAAAATATATGGTAACTTTTTTAATTATTTAAGGTGTACAGATTCATAGTTCAATATACTTCAAATGATGGGTATTCACGATTCGGAAACAGCGTTCATTGATTATAATTCACTGATTTAATTATTTTATTCCGAAGTAAATTAATGATAGATCATATCCAATAATTGAATAAGATTACACATAATTTCAAGATCCTTTTGTATACCATATATATTTGAATAACATATGCTGAACAAACCCTTTATCTTTCCAGAACACCGACCTTAATCATATTGTAGATTCCTTTTCGTGATTGATAGAAGATTCATCGGTGATTATAAAGGAAATTGGATAATTTTCATAATAATGCAAATTTAATCTTTTTTTTTTGTATGATGATACTTATTCATTCATGGATAATAATTATGGAACCAGTACTTGTGCAGTTTTCCCTCCTTGAAATTAATAATAATTAAATAAAAAGCCCTATGTATAATTTAAATGATCTCACTTATGCCGATATTATAACGCTTACAATTGATGAACAGTCTAGCCTGAATTTTGCCCAATCACATGGTTTGATATCACGTAAAACACGTTGTAGTTGTAGTGGCACACTAGTTTTAAGGAAAAGAGAAGGAAAGAATTTAGGTTTTTATTTTCGATGCACCACTAAATCGTGCAGGAAGGAAGAGTCAGTCAAACGGTTTTCTTTTTTCGCGAAGACTCATTTAACAATGCAACAAAGCATTAGATTAATTTATTTATTTGTAAAAAACATGCAAGTACAGAATGATTTGAAGCATGAAGTACGATTAATCTCCAATCATACTGTGGTTGATTGGAAAAACTTTTTAAGAGAAATATGTTGCAATTATTTCATACGAAACCCGGCTCTCCTGTCTGTGGCTGGTATTTTTTTCAATTGTATACACCCCCCTACAAAATTAAAAAAATAAAAAAAAAATAAAAAAAAATAAAAAAAAAATAAAAAAAAAATAAAAAAAATACCAATATTTAAATATTAAAGAACAGTTTTAATAGTTCTAAAAAAGCAATTTTGTAATTTTCCGTTGTTTTAACTCGTGTATATTTAATTCTTCATTTAAACTCTTCGATATATGCAGAGATGCTCCTTTTTTGAATCCCCTTTCTTGTTGTTATATTATTCTTTAAATTCGACCATACATTTTCTATTAGATTTGTGGTATAACCTTCCGTGTTTTTAAATCCTTCAGAATGGTTGACAATGATATGCTTTCCATTTATGCTCACAACAGCCGCAGGATAAGATTTGTGACCATCAGTTTTTATTAAGCTTTCCTTCATTATATTTCGTTTAAAGAAGGAAGTAATGTTTCGATTTTCCTATTTGGCACAATCTCTAGTGCCATTCTATAGGTTCCTTCTTCTACTGCGCCCACTAACCATGTGGCCCCTTTTATATAATCCTTCATTGTGGATGGATTTCTAATCAACTTTCCTTTGATCAGTATGGTTTCATCAACTTGTATCGAAGTGTTATTTTGTCCTAGGATAACCTGTTCAGTTTTATTGTATTTTTCAATTAAATACAGAATTTTTCTTTTAATCCGATCTATTGTAGATGCAGATGTTTGTACATTATTATAAATATTATAAGTATGGTTTTTTCTACCCATAAATATATCACGTATAAATATTCGTTGATTGGAATGCTTGGTGCTTTGAATTCTGTATCTTCAAACACCCTTTGTGTTTTGTTGCATAAAATATTGTTACAACGATATCGATAATGATTCATATACGAAGAATCTTTTACGAGTCGCTTTTCTCCTCCACACACACACATTATAAAATTCTTTATAAAAGTGTTATGCTTTAAGAACTGTATTGTTGTGTCTAGGTCTTTAAAAATATCAGATCTATTATTTGTAGGCTCGTTCTCAAAATTAAAATTTTTCATGGGTTATTTTTTTTTACGGTTTAATGTCTGTTACTGGTATTTTGATTTTTTTTTACTTTTTTGATTTTTTTTACTTTTTTTAAAAAAACCCAAAATACCAGCCACAGACAGGAGAGCCCGAAACCCAATATTGCTAGGAGGAGTTGGCGTGGTCGTAGAAATAGATGAGTGTGCAATAGTAAGAAGAAAATATAACAGGGGAAGGCTTGTTTCGACAAAATGGGTATTTTGCGGGTACGAAGTCGTTTCAAAACGATCTTTTTTAGTAGCAGTTGAAAACAGATCAAGCGAAATTTTAATCACAATCATTCAAAGATACATTTTGCCAGGATCAACAATTATTTCGGATTCAGCTCGTGTGTATAATTGTTTGAACGAGTTAGGTTATGTTCACTATAAAGTGAATCATTCTATTGAATTTGTTAGTTCTACACATGGTTATAGTACTAATCATATAGAACAAGATTGGCAAAAATTTAAAACGGGTAATAAACTTAGGTATGGTACATATCGGAGTTTATTAGATAGTCACATAGGTGAATATATGTGGAGACAAAGATTTAAGAAGTCTTTAGCTGACTTTTTTGAATGTATCAGGCAAGAATATCCTATTTAGTTAAATTATTATGAAATTTCTATTTCCTTATTATTTCCTTTTTATTTAATTATTATTTAATTATTATTTAATTATTATTTAATTATTATTTAATTATTATTAATTTCAAGGGGGGGAAAACTGCACGAGTACCGAACCAGGAATGATTAATATCTCTTAAAATTTAATGATTTTTATTTACTACTAGCACTTGGAATACCTACGGGTATGTGTTAATAGAATTCATTCTACCTACCACTCTATAATTTACTGTTCAAAATTGAGAAACAATCGATTTATAAAACAAAGCTTTTTTATTTATTTATCACAACTCAACAGGGAATAAGCCATTTCCAATCAAAATGTAAACGGGTATTTAATCTTTTAATGGCTCCATATATGCATTAAAGAAAGGTTTATGTAATCTCATTCTACTTTTATATTTTTGACCGCGAAATATTATTTTCCGTGTTTTTTGAATCAGAGACAGGTCAAATATTCTTAAAACCGGGCCATATCGAGCCAAATGTATTCATAAGCACTTTTATTATTATCTAATTATTTGAACATGAAGTCGTTAATTATTTTCATTTCAGCAATTATATCAAAAATTTAAATTTCTGGCACAAACTTTATAAACAATTTGATTATAAAAACCTTTTTACAATGTTTAAATAGCATAGATAGATAAAAAAACAATTCTATTGTACGGTTTAACAATGTTTAGACATACTTACAAAATAATAATGTTTGTATTATTCATCATACGATTCTTACTTAAGAAACAAAACATTTAAAATTTGATTTAAGATTCCAAATTGAGAATACATTTTATTCAAAAAAAAACACCTCAAATTTTAGAAATAATGGACACCCTTTTTGTAAATAAATATCGAACTTGTTTTATTTAAATTTAAAAAGGTACTTTCAATTTTTAAATTGCCATAAAGATTTTGTGTTTTCTTCTTCCTTTAATAGCTGTTCTCTATATTTTTTCTTCATACATTTTTATATAAACTTGAGGTCACAACAATCTATATAAGAATTGTAGAATGCTTTGTATCCTCCCTCTAGAATATACATTTCGGGAAACTTTAAAGATGGATAAATAGATTCTGTCCTATCAAGTTCTCTTATAATTCTAGAAACAAGTGGTGCTCTTACAGAGCTAAATTCACAATGAAATATCAATCCTGTTGTTTTGTGATTAAAATAAAAGTCTTTGATAGCTTCAATATTATTTAAATTAATGGCCCCTTTAATGTGACCACCATTAAATTCATATGAGTATCTACAATCAATTATTAAATAATCCATCACAAATTCTTTAGTAATAAGTCTTTTTAATACTTTTGCGTCTATTCTTCTTATACTATCACACTTCCCCATTCCCAAAATTGGCAATGTGTGTTTTTCACCATTTTCAAATTATCCCAGTCAGAATTGTCAGGTAGTTTAATTCTCGTATTTTTTAAAGAACTAACTGTTTTTTTCAAAAAATTATTTTTTAAATTTAATTTTTATCTTTTAAAACAGATTTTTTAAAAAAAGGATCGAAAGTTCTTTTTCAAAATCATTTCTTTCTTCTTTTGAGTTTTTAAATTCTTTAACCTTCTTTTTAGATATTATATCTTCTTCAAATTTAAAAACATGCTATCTTTTTCTTCTATTATAAAAAATGATGATCCGCTGTTTCTTTTAATTAATTAATGTTTTACTTACGATTCATATTCAACTTCATTATCTATTTCTTGCCATGGGATGCTATTATGGTCTGATGACATTTATGGGTCTATTTTTCTCTTTTTTTTACTTCAAAGAAATGATTTTGGAATATTCTATTTTTAAATAAATGATTTACTAAAATTTACTTTGTTCTATGAACAACTAAAATTCTATTTTTAGGAAATTCATTGACAAAGACTTGGTACTTTTAAAAAACTTCTAAGAAAAAATTTACTAAAAAAGGAAAAAAAAGAGTCAAAAAAATGATTAATTTGAAAATGATGTCATAAAATTAATAATAAAACATAATCATTTATTATGTTCTAATTTGGTAAATAAACGCCCATTTTTATAAATGAAAGATTACTTCTCTTAATTAAAATGTGTATTTATCTATTTTAAAATAGATGATCTTTAAAATAAAATGTAGTTTAGAAAATAAAATACAGTATAGAAAATAAAATTTCGTAATTTTAAAACATGGGGTTTAGAATAAAAACACAACAAGGATCTAATGTTTTTACATCAAACTAAATATAAATTCAAAGTTATAAACAAAGATATAAATTAAAAGTTATAAACAAAGATATAAATTAAAAGTTATAAACAAAGATATAAATTAAAAGTTATAAACAATTATTCGCCTGTATCGATTCCATCTTTTTATTAAATCTTAAAAAAGTGAATCATTCTTGTCTTGAATTTTTTTATACTCAACTCAAGATGCTAGAGCTTGTCATATCCAATTTTATTCATCGTAACTTTCAGTAAACTTATACTTTTTAATGGGGTTTTGTAATTTAAATGTCTGTTTTACTTAAAGTATTCTACACCACAAAAATGGATACAGGAAATGATTTTCAACATTAAAATGAAAAATCAAATCTTATTTATACATCACACGAAGATCTCAAATTCAATCTTAATAAGAATATAATGTAATTAATAAAACTATTCAAATCAAACATGTTTTTAATACAAAAATCATAGATCGGTTTAGTTTAAATTTTAGATATGGGTTTTTGTTCCATGTTTTATTTTTAGAAGTTGTTTTGGTTTTAAAAACCATTTTGTTAAAAACTGAAGAAATAATTTCTAAGAACAAAACAAAGGCTGTAGTAATTATTGAATAATTTTCTAGAACCATTTAAAGATTATACAGAATTGTTGTTTATTAATGAAGTACAGTGCTTGATGTCCTTTATAAATAGGCATTTTCTCCTTGGTCCTATATGAATAAATAATAAGGTGGAAGTGGTTATTAAATCCAATAATCTTATCGAAAAACAAACAATAATATTATGTTAAAGTTACTTGTTTACACGAAGAAATAACATTGTTTAATCAAATTGGGATATTGTAACAAATTAATAAATTACAATAAATAGAAAATGTACATATATTCTCAGATGTTATTGTTCGGAACCACAGCAAAGCATTCAAGATATTTTAAAAAACATGCTTTCACGTTATTGTTGCAGCTAAAACAAATCGTAACTACATAAGTTTTATTCTTTAAAGGGCGCTTTTTTACATATTAAAAAGGTGAAATGATCCTTAGTTTATGTATATGATTTCAGACTCAATTTGAAACATTTATCATTTTAATATTATAAGTAAATCAACTAAAGTTTTCCTAAACATAAATTCAGCAAAGACATCAAACTTAAATATTTTTCAGAAGTTATGGTTAGTGGACGCTTTTTTCTCGGAAAAATGATTAATTTATTTTAAAGCTTGTACATTGACCTCGTTGACAGGATAGACAAAATTCTGAAAAAATTCACATTTAAGTATATATATAACCTAATATCTTTAAATATACATATACTCGTCAACAGTTATTAATCAAAGCTGTCCTTCTTCTAACCACTCAAGTTAAACAGAAGATGTAGATTACAAAATCGATTATCCAAAAAAAAGTAATCATATGAAAGATCTGCGTCCTTAATAGTCCACGCTAACAAACATCTCTTTTAGCATTAAATTTTTATTTTAAAAACTATGCATCATATACTTAGATATTCTCCACACTCGCCCGATTTTTCTTAAGAGTTATATTTCCTATTAACAAATAATTGAGAACTCAAATTTTACATCAATTTAAAATTATGGCATGAGACACGAAGTTTATTTCAAACATTGCTATATTCTGGAAAAATTTAATCCAAAAAAGTGTATTGTATTGACTATTTGTGCCAATCAAAATTTTGTTTTATGAAGGGTGGTATCCACAAATGTGTCGCACAACATATGATTGGATATGAGATTGTTAAACATAAGCTAATAATTGCTCGTTTTTTTGCCGAAATTGCTTCTTCGTGATACTTTTGAAATCTATACAAAAAACAGTATATTTTGATTTGAACATAGAAGTAAATGTGTCACCAGCCAAAAACGTATAAGTAGAAAACTTTTGTACACAAATTTATAAGAATTATTCTGATAACCACGAGCTCAAAAAATTACATTCTAATCTTTTATCACATTATTATTAAATTTTTAAAAGATTCGAGAAGAAGTTATCTTTCGAGTATTTATGTTAATGTGCACTTTGATTAAAAAACAACCCTGAATACTATTGTGCCAAACAGGCGTATTATAATTCTGGTAGTAAAAATAAATAAATATTTAATGTATGACATATCGATCAAGCAATAAAATCAAATATACAATTGAGAATCAAATTTAATTTTAATCAATAAAAGAACTTGAAAAGTACACTAAGTGCGTGTATATATTGTGGAAATTACGTAGTAAGTGAATTTAAAACAGAATTGATTAATAAGTTTCAGGTGCTATAATATTCTTGTACAAAATTTTAAATCACTAATATCATGCCCAGTAAAAGTTTTCCTGAAAGTCTAAAAATGTTTTTTAAAGATTCTATTTGAAAAGAATGACATTTTTTATAAAAAACATAATTTTTGAAACTGAAGTTGTCTGTTACACCACAATCACATTAACAGAATATAAATATTGGAGAATACATCGCGAATGCGACTATCATAATAATTTATATGTATTTATTGTAAATATTAACAAATCTCTTTTTTGGCACAAACTGAAGTATACTGCAGAGTAAAGAATAGACCAACATTGTTGGATGATTGGAATTACAAAGGATTGTAAAAATTCTATCAAATCGTACTGCAGAAACCCTATATCTAATAATTGTTGCACATGCTAGACACAAATCAATAATAATCACATATTAACATTCTGCTTTTAAAGGAACATCTGAATTTTTTTATTCATGAAACTGTAAATTGGGCGTGTTGATCTAGTCACAGAAGTTATTATCTCAAATATTAAGTTCCATTATACCAAAAAGGATGACAAGATAAATATATGTTGTGTATATATGAGCACTCATTGAACGAATATTTATGTGGTTCTATGTTTTTAAACAATGAATGCCAAAAATATTAATTGGGCTAACTATGTATATCGATAATTAAATTCAGTTTTAATCGATTTTCGTATTTATAGGGGTTATATCTTGAATAGTGCATGTTTTGCTGGGATGTAATTTAATGAGTGTTCAAATATTTCAATAACTGATACTTTTTTATACTTTATTTATTGTTATGGTTATAAAATCAAAAGGATGACAAAGTATTTTATAAGATTATATAATTTCTTGATTGTTTTTATTCAAAATTCTTTGATCATTTCAAGAATTATATTTTCGTTATGGATATGTAATTATTTTTTAATAGATATCACTTAAAAATAAACATTAAATCAAATATTAATATTCTGTTTTTATAACAACATGGTATGTGTATATTAAAGGACTTGGTTTTAAAAAAGGCGATGAAAAACTAAGACTGCTATAAAAAAAAAAAGATATTTGATAAAAAAAAACATTTCAAAATGATTTATTATAAAATAAGAACAAATACTTAAAGAATTGCTAAAAGTAAATAAACGAACAGAAATATGATAATGAGTACAATACTTGATCCTCGATTTTCGTTCGGGTTTCTCGTTTGGGACCTATGTCTTCGTGCATTATAAATAGTTCTATAAAGTTCATAATGATCACTAAAAATTGTACTAAACGGGTCTTCAGAATTATTTGTGTGATAATGGAAAGTAGTTCTCCTAGAATTTTGGAATGGTTGATGAAAAGATGAGCCATACCTTAGTTCGTTATCATAAACACGTCTTCTTTCTTGGTCATTTAAAATTGTATAAGCAGTTTTGATCTTTGAAAATATTTCAGAACTTTCTTCAATCAGAGATCTGTCTGGATGAAATTTCAATACCAACTTTTTATAATTTTCTTTGATCTGTTCAATAGAAGAATCTCTTGCGACATTTAATACTTCATAATGTGTTTGTGGATTTCTGGCCTTAAATGATTGGAGATTGTTATATGAATCTACCATCTTTTTTGCCGCATTTAATAGTCTAAGATTTTCATTGGTTTCATTTTTTTTATAAATCTTAAGTACTTCGTCCAAATATTCCTTGTATTTTTTATCTTTTAAAAGTTGTTCTATTTTTTGATCCATAAAATTATTTTTTTCTGAAAAATAAATATGAAAAAAGGATAAATTTCAATAAAGATATCTAGGGTTCTATTCCACATATTTTTTCGAGTTTTGCTATAAAATTGTAAATTTAAGAACAAGAGGATCGGTGATACAATTCTATCACAGGGTTCATTTAAATGTTACAAATTTTAATTTGGTTTTTTGTATTTGACGATTCCGAAATAAAAACACCGGAATCATACCTTTGACGACGAAAAAAGAGCTATCGATTTTTTATATAAAAACTAAATAATTTGGCTGGCAGGTTCATGTCCCCTTGGCGGATATCCAATTTCACAAACTTCGAATTTCCCGTTTAAGTCCAGAAACATAAAAAAAGATATTCGTCATTAAAAAAATAAAGTTAGAGAAACTGTAAAGTTCCAAGTAACGACTACATATATAAATGTTATATGGGTTATGTAAATGTTTGGAATCCGTTCAATAACTAGAATAATCAATTAGAGACCTTTTATGTTTCTTTAGAAAAAGAATCACACTAAAATAGGATGAAACTGAAATTGAAATCAACTGACTAAATATACTGGCCAATTAGACGAGTGGAATTTTTGGAGAGTTAAGTATTCACCTGGTGGTAAATGACATTGAAGTAAAACTAGAAGAAAGATTATTTGCTGTTGTGTTTAAAAATCGGATTCATGATACGTTCAATAAATAAAACATGTTTCCACAGGCAGTGTCTCATACAGATACAAAAATATAGTTTGTTTAAAAAATACGCCATTTTTTTCATCCTATGGTAAATCACACCAATGAATGTTGATGGGTATCACACTAACAATATTGAGGGAACGTACTCCCCCCTCCACAAATGAGAACCAAAAGGCAGTATTTAAATTTATATGGAAAGAGAAGAATTCTGTGATTTATTAAATATATTGCTATGTTAAAATCTTTTCTTAGAAATTCTGTTTTCAGGGGATAGGACCTCAAGATAAGACAGTGTCCTTTATCTGAATGTTCATCAAGGCGTTTAATCTGCAATTTAACAAGACATTAATGAATTAAATAAGGTATTATCTTTCTTTAATAGACCATCTGTTATAAAATTTTCTCTTGTAATATTGTTCATTAAAACCGGCTTGAACCAAAAGACCGGCAATTCCTTTTTTTAATTACTTCTTGAACATTTAGCACAACATTACATATGATGAGACAACAAAATATATAAATGGTTGAATGTAAGATAATAACAAATATTAGACACCCATCCTGTCATTCGCCAGAATAGTTCTAGTTCTACACTGTGTATGTATTAATTATAAGTCCTGTTATTGAAATACCTTTACTGCTGTATGAAGTATCAACAATGCGTTGTCTATTATCTATAATATTTTTAAAGAGACCTTCGTAAACTTGGCATATAATATCAGGATACCTTAATGTTACACCATTAAATGAGATCTATTTTGTACATAAAGATGTCTTTATAATTGTGATATATTTATTATCGCTTAATTAATCCCACAAAACCGGCCATGAAATTTTCCTGTAAATTGAATTAAGAAATGATTTAACACTTGTTAAGATTACTATGTCTGTGATTTGTGCATTTAAATGTAACATTATCCTTAATAAATTAAGATAGCAACCTTAAATATTCAATTAATTTATAAAAGCTCACTAGAATATAAATGTATGATTTTAATTATTCTTCTTTTTAAATAATAATATTAAATATGATAATAAATAAAATAATAATAAAAAATATAATAATAAAAAATAATTAAAAATTTTATGCAGAAAGTAATTCTTTTAAACTCTGAAGTATCAAAAGAAACGATGGAATTATACAAAGAATTATCACAAATAATTCCCGGTACAACGATTTCCAACGAAAAATCGGATCTAACGATAAGTATAACAGAATACAATAACAAACCATACATATTAAGAATCACAGACGAAGAAGAAATAATAGAATTTAAAATAGTAAATTATTTAAGTAGAAGTGCTCTTAAAAATAATTCCATTATAACTGACGATGCTTGTCAGTTGGTTGTAAGTAATTTTACAAGTGATCTAGGTGCAAATGTAGTTAGTTGGTTAGAAAAACTATTTCCTTTTAAAATTGAAGGTAGACAAGTTGCAAGCTTTCAATGTAAAAATGATTTTATTTTCTTTAGATTTTATAGATATATATTTAAAGAAGATGATATTAATTTTCAGGATTTAGGACCTCATCTTTGTTTAAGATTGAGAAGAATTAAAAATACTATTGAAGATAAATATTTTAATAAGTATGATAAAAAAATATTTATTTTATAAAATAATTAAAGGATTTAAGTCAAATAAATTATTTTTGAATTGAATGCATAAAAATTTTTTTTATGAATTTATTTTACGACATCAAATTGATTTTAAAAAATGGATTAAAGTAAATTGTTTTTGAATGCGTAAGAATATTTTATAGAACAAATTTAATGACAATTTTGTTATGGTCATTTATATTCAAACTGTCCATACAACATAAAAACAAGAATTTGTAGTTTTATTTCATCCCATAATGACATAAAAATAATCTTGCGACAAAAAGTGTATGATATTTTTAATTGATTCTCTAAACATTTTTATAACCACATATCTAACCTCTGATTATATAAAATTGCTTCTAAATGTGGATAACACTATACAACAAATTTTGAAAAGAGTTTGAGTGATGTATTTGAAAAGATACTGTCGTGATGAAGCTTTTTTGTGCTAAATAAGACTTATTTTAAAAATAATTAAACGGAAGAAGCACAATAAAAACAACTTCGTGGTATTAAAGTATGGATTTAGGTTCATTATTGTCAAATTCAATATCCAATTATCGCAACAAATTTAATACATCAGGAGAAAAAAAGTATAATTGTAAAAATTATAAATACAATGTTCTGTAAAAGAAATACAATCCTGTAAATCGGGTTTGTTGAAAGAACCTACGAAAGATTAAATGTTATTTTATAAAATTGATACAAGAAATGAACCAACTACGACAATAAATGTCTATCTTTATTGTTTTTACAAATGGATAAAAATGAACAGAAAAACCTTTTTAATTCTCTTTATATAATGGAGTTAAATATTTAGATAATACTATTATTGGTCGTCAATATGAGCCGATTTTTTCAAAAGATACAGAACAAAAAGGTTAATGGAATATATTTACATCCCTTTATCTTTAAAATTTTTGTGAAATCTTTTTTTCATTGCTATACCGATTTCTGCCGAATTGTATGCTCTTCAATCAAACCCAGGGCGTATTTTCATAACTAAAATTTTAAGCATTTATGTCGTTCATCCAAAAATAGGATGATGAGGTTGTTTTTAGGTATTTTTTAAAAACTACAAGAATAAATTCACAAAAATTTTTTATTAATGTGGTTTTATTTTTTAAGATCTTAGATAGATCATATCAAAAACCCAGTATAGCTGAACTATTCATAAGAACTTAGGGGTAATACTACACACTAGAACATCGTCGTAATATATGATGTATTCATCCACTTTTTCTGAGATAATATGTTCCGGTAATTATAAAAACCACAAACATATAAATAAAAATGTTGCTTTTTTCTGATAATTCTTTCAAATTCAGATCAATGTTTTTAGATCAAATAATTATTTACTTTGTTCTAATAATAAAAATTAATAACAATGTTAATTTTTATTATAGTATGTATTTGTGTTCACAAATTACTCTTTCTACCAATTCTAAGCGTTTTGTGCAATTATTTGCAAAATATGGCATGTTGTTTAATTGCTGTTACATTATATTCTATTGTTGTTTATTTATAAAACAAGTATTTTGACCCCTATCATACAATTTCCAATAACCATTGTTTAAGATATACGGTTGCACTATAACGTGTTTTATGTGTTCATTCAAATTAGTTAATTTTACTAAAACCCGTTTTTTTGAAATATAAGTTAGTGATTTTTTTTAGGAAATGTGGTTTATATCTAACCACCTCTTATATTCTTTTAGAATAATGAATCATTGTTTCGGAAGATTTATTTGATATTACAACATAAAAATTGTTTGTTTCAACAACAAATACGCTTTAAACTGACCAATGATAATCATTTAAAATAATGATTGTCTTTTTATTCGTCAGATTTTAATACGGTGATATTACATATATCTTCATACAATTACACTCTAATGATTGATAGTTAAATATATATAAAAAAAATCATATCACTTCAATATGCTGTTTCTGTTCTGTTGTGTTACAAATGTATTTGCTTTATCACCTGAAATCATAAATATTCCTCTAACTATCGGTGTCGCAGGAGAGAAATATGTTAACTTGGGATTAAACAGCGACGACTACTTGATAGCAAAAAAAGAATCGTTTTTTGACCGGAAATTTGGAAAAAAGAAAGAATCAGACGATACTATCATAAAATTTTTACCAATGGAAGATGATACAGTACAGATAACTGTTAATAACTTGCCACTCTCGGTTAGTCCTTACGACAAGAAAATAAAAAAAGTAAGTTATATTAGGTCAAGCGACACCATGAATACATTGTTTAGAGCAATTGAATTACCACAAGGAACTTTAAAATTTATGTTTAAAGACAGGTGCCTTGAAAGTCCAAAGAAATTGATTTATTCTTCTGATGCTTATGTAACATTAGCACCATGTTCAGAGTCAAGATCACAGGAATTTACTGTAAACATAGTCGAGAATGAATTTGAATCTCGAGCATCAATGTTCTCTCCGTTGTCAAATATGTCTTTTTCTTCATTTGGTTCAAGGTTCGGTATGTTTTAAGTAAATAATTAAAAGTTTAAGCAAAAATATTAAACACTTTTTATAAACGATATGGAATGCTTTTTATTTAAGTCTCTTTATTTATTATTCCTAAATATTCGGAAATTCTCTTTAACATTAATTCAGCTTTATCGTTTAATATTTTTAAGTCAAAGTTAAACCTTTTAAAATATTCCATATCAAAATAATATTCTTTCATTCTACTCTCAATATCAAGGATTTCTTTTTCTGTCAATTCTGTAAACTTAGATTGACTTAATACTCTTTTTTTCAATCTATCTCTTAGATTATTTTCTGAAGAATAAATAAGAATATAAGATCCTTCGATATTTTTTTCCTTAAATATTTTAACTCCTTCTCTACCCAGATCAAATATTGTTATTTTATCATTTTTGCTTAATTCTTTATATGATGTACCATAATAATTGCTGTTAAATGTTTGCCATTCAAAGAATTCCATCCTCTTTAATTTCTCTTCAAATTCTTCCTTTGTGATAAAATAATATTCTCTACCATTCAATTCACCAGGTCTAATGTTTCTTGTTGTGTGGCTAATACTTAATGTAAAATAATTTACTACTTCTAATAAATAGTTAATTAATGTTGATTTACCAGAACCGCTGGGTCCACAAATAATAATTCTTTTCGGTAGCATTGACATTGAAAAAATTGGATTTTATTATAAAAATATTATTTAATTGAATTTTTTAAAAAATGATAGGCTATAAGCAAGAGAGAATAAAAGAGCTGGTTGAAATTCATTTAAAAAATTATTTATTAAAAAATAATTTTACAAAAAATATTTGAAGTTAATATAGTTGATGACCCCGGTTTGAATCTACTCCGTGCAAACGTTTTTTTTTTGTAAATTAAAAAAATATCATATGATGTTTATTTTTTAAAAAAAACTAAGGTAACTCGTAAAAGAGCGTTGTGCCAACCAATAATATGTTATTTCTAGAAAAAGATTAATTTTTAATCTCATTTTATAAAACACGATTGTTCAAGGATGATATAGATTTTACGACAACTTTTTTCGACGCCATTTGTATCGTGTAAGTGATAATTGGGTGATGGTATATAATAGTGGCTAGGTTAGTTAGGTCATTTTAAAATTAAAAAAATATTTATTAAGCATAATAAAAAACTTAAACCTAAAAGAACTTGAAGAAATCTGTATTGATAATCGAACGATAATTGGATGGTTAAATCAATCGGATTACTAAAAACCAGACACATCTGCAAATGCGGAAGTGAAATGAAATTTTATGTTTATCCCATTATGCTAGATGGATATACTTGGCGATGTGTGAAACAATGTACCAAAGAAAGTATACGCAATGGAAGTTTTTTAATACATCCAAAATTTCACTAAAAACATTTTGCTTTTTGTATATTTTTGGTTACAAGATGTAAAATTAGGAAGTATAATATCTATATTAGAAATTAGCAAAAGAACGGCGAGCAAAATCCAAAAAAAATTAAACCAGATTTGTAAAATTGGTCCGATAATAATGGGAGAAGAAGAGAATAAAATAGGCGGAATCGGGTATATTGTTGAGATTAATGAAGTTTTAATTTCAAAAAAAACCGAAATACTACCGGGGTGTGTTTTATCCGCAGGTTTGGGCATTCAGAGGAATCGATCGAGAAACAGCAAAATGGTTTGCAGTGGTTGTAAGAAACAGGAATACGATAGAACTTATCGCGTTGATAAAAAGGTACATTAGGTCCGGAACAACAGTTTTTAGTAATCAATGGAAAGGTTACTACTCTGAAAATTATAATCTTGGATTTTTAACAGGTTTTAATTTTGCGCATTTGATTATAAATTATAGTGTTAAATATAGTAATAGTGAAACAGGTGTTAATACCAATATGATTAATGGTCTTTGGGGAAATTTAAAAATGGATTTAAGGAAAAAAGAGGAATGAAATTTGAAGCGAAAGTTGATTATATCATTTTTAAAATGTGGTTACCCAGGCAAAACAATTTAAACATTAGTATTTTTGAGATTTTTTTAGAGCCAACTTAACCTTAATTTTTTTAATTTTTTTACCTAACCCTAACTAACCTAGCCCCTATTGTATACCATTGCCGATAATTGTTTAACACTATATTCATCAACAACGCATGAAGTGAATGTACAGTATTTTCAAAAAAAACGCATAGAGACAAAAAGTTCTTATTAAAGCTGTTTTGGTGTCTAAAATAATATATTGATAATTTGATTATGTTTAAATCAAATATTTATTGCATTTCAAATATAAAAATAGGCGCTATGATGGGAGGTGGGACCCGTAATTAGACGTAATCGAGTCCGGCATTTTATTTTTTTTTAAAACCCTTAATTTAAAAAAAACGAAGAGAAGAAGAGAATAATGACATTTATAAAAGATTTAATAAATATTCTATTAAATTTGTCGCATGAGTTCTTTTTAGCATGTAAATAAATAAATATAAATCTATCAGCGCTTTTGTACGATATCTTTTTGTTGTTAATTCTTTTAAACTGCACCAGTTTCCTTCTATTGTATTCGTATGTACATTGTCAAGCTTGTTTACAAATTCTATAGAATGGTTTACAGTCTTGTGAATAAATCCATATTCTTCAAGATTTTTGTACCCTTTCCATTTATCAGAATAGATTATTGTTCCAGATTTTATCTATTTCACTATTAAACCAGTAGGTGTTTCTGCTTTTCTATTATCAACCTTTACTACAATTATTTTTCTTGTGGGTGTTCTTTCCACCATTCCAAACACCTTCAACTCTGTGTCCTTTATTATACCTAACTCGGCCGAACCTTGATTCATCAAGTTCAACAATTATGCCGGGGCCTCCTATTTTTTCAGTGCAGCTAATAAACCATTTTTCTAGCAAACCTAATATATTTTTTTTAATCCTCCTTACAACTTTCTTATTAACGTTATGAATAAGGGAAATCGATGACGTTTTATTACCGCTTATAATAGAAAGTAACACCAAGAATATATCTTTAGGATTAATTGGTGTGTTACAAAAAATCTTAGAATCAAAAATAGGTGCGTATTTTCTACACCTCCTCCTAGCACATCTTAGCATGTTGGTTAAATTAGTTAATTTTAAATTACCTAAACAATACCTACAATGCATATTTTTACTCTTTTCATCTATAAAATCTATATATAGTTCTTCATTGTTCATTCTCTTTTTTTTATTGTTCATTTAAAATGGGAAAAAAAAAATTAAAATACCGGACTCGATTGCGTCTAATTCCGGTTACATTAGCCGCTATGAGGTTTTTGGTAACTTTTTTTTCAACAATAAAAAAAACCTGTCTAATAAAAAACGCATAAATAGAAATAAGAAATGTTTAATACTTAACATGCCACCCATTTACATTATAAATCGCCAATGCCCTTTTTTTAAAACTCAATGAATATTTTCGACACGTATCAGGGGTTATCGCATACCATTCATCAATTCTAAATTGCTTTAATTCCACCTTATTTTTAGGTATCCTTTCGCTAACTCTAATCTTAATATAACCCCAAAGATGCTCAATGGGATTTAAATCGGGCGATTGTGATAGCCGACCCAATAAGTTGATCCTATTTTCATCGAAACCTTCCTTTACGAGCTTACATTTATGCTTTAGATCATTATCCTGTTGAAAAATGTATGTATCAAGACCCATTTCTGTTGCTGAAGCATTCAAATTACGGGATAATATCAATATACATCGCGCCATTTATATTTTCTTCGAAACTTCTATTTTTCCTACTCGATTGTAGCTAAAACATGCCCATACATTAATGCCACCACCATTAAAATTTATCGTATTTCCCACATACCCTTTTTCATATCCAGGATTCGATTTTCGCCACACTAAAACCTTTCCATCGGAATATCTAAGATTAAATTTTGATTCATCTGAAAATATAATGGTTTTAACCTGTTCTTCTGACACTTTAATCAAGTTTCTTGATATTTCCATTCTTTTTTTTGCATGAGCCTTATTAATAAGCGGTTTCTTAATAAGGGAGTTGGCAAAAATACACAAAAATTAAGAAACTTTCGTATAGTATTGATACTAATTGTTGTATTTGTTTTTGATAGTATCAATGCGCCTACTTTTCTAAGCGAAGTTTTAGGGTTTTCTTTATTTATCTTTAAAATAATATTTTTTCAACTTTACCTAAAATTTTATTCTTTCCATTACCACCTTTGTGTTCTATCCTGCCAGTTTCCTTAAATTTCTGGATAAATATAGTGATGGTAGATTGATTAATTCGATTAATTGTGCAATTTCAATCTTGTTTATTTTTTTTCTTGGCAAAAAATTATTTTATACTTTTGCTCTGTTGTAAGTTGCATCTTCATGGGTAATTTAAGATTGTGTCTTGTATTGATTTGGGCGGGAGATATCTTAAAAAAACAACATTATGCGTTTTTTGTTGAACAACTCCACTTTAAAAAGTCAAGAAATACAAAGTTATGTCAACCAGAACCGTAACAATTTCATTATCGCCCAATTTTGTCATTTAATTTAAATCTTAAATATACTCATTAGGCTCTATTTCCGAATTAAAAACTACAATTTATCTATTATGTGTTTTTTTTTGAACATACTGTATTTAAAACATATTTTTAAAGTAAAAATGATATGGCTGCAATTTCGGAGGACAAACTGATTGCAGTGTGTTTTTAGGAGGTAACATAAGCGCTTTACAATTTTTTATTAATTCAAATAAAATACACCTGGTGGAGTTCGAACCAGGGGATCATCATCTATACTTTGGCCAAATATATTCATTATAAAAACGTATTCTTACTAATTATAAAAATAATAAAAGCTTAGTGTTGGACATTGATTTAAATCAACTAAAATGATTGCTCCAAAGAATAACTATTGTGTAAATGATATCGGGGTTTAATAAGACGAACCGTGTACAACAATGCTGTCAATTGTTCAATTGAAAGGCTCGGGTAAGATCAGAGTAGCAATAGGAATTTTCATAGGAGAATTTAAACAATGATCTGAACAAGAAGCAAATGAATATATTGGATTTTAATTAGAGGGTTTGGCAACTAAATGGTACATAACTACCAAGAATTATAAGATGTTTGACAATAAATGGAATTCCAGCTTCTTTGTAGGAGGTTAAAGTCTCCAAATACATCCTTTATGTCCATACACGATTTGATAACATTAATAATGTTTGAATATGAACAAACATGTTAGAGGCATACCAATTATTGCAAGAGATGGAGTGGTTCCGTAAACTGTAATCATAGAAACGGCCATAATAGTACTACGAAAAAATAATTATAATGATGTTCTGTGAAATATGAGTAATCTGTGTGTATATGCCTGGAATATGCTAGCAGATTATTTTTGGAATCATATTTTTTAGAAAACGAAAACAACATGATCTTAAAATTATTAGAAAAGAGTAATGAAAAGGAAAAAATTATACAAGGAATGTAGAAAAGAGAATTATTGGATAGATCAATGTTTAAAATAAAATTTAAAGCATGAAAACAAACGATATTTTAAGTAATAAATAAAAGGACAGTAGACTGAATAAAACATTACCTAGTTATTTATCCTCGATTACCAATACAAGAAATAAAAGCAATATATCGGAAATAACTCTAAAAAGAAAATTCCTGTCAGCGTTATTAGGTAATAAGGCAGATGTAAATGCCATAAAAATAGAAGATATACAAATGAATTGAAAGATAGAAAAAATAGCATCAAATTACAATCGCATATGCAGGTAAAAGAAATAGCAAAAAATGTTTATATGGTAAAAATTTGGAGACTTTCCTCTTTACCCGAGCACAGAATTCAAACCTTATAAAAAGATTTGATAAATAAAAAACTGCATGAATCATAGATGTCTAGTCAACTCTACCTTCCAATTAAAAATCTACTATTATATTTCTGATTGCACGTGGGTACCCTAAAAACACTCAAAAATGGGGTCTTGTTTAGAATTACGGCCATAAGGGGGGGTATTGTAAAAAAAATGGCACAAGAGTTTTTTATTTATTAAAAAGGACTGACAATAAAAACTAAAATTCATGAAAGTTTATGCAATTTTAATGAAAAGCAACTATTACATTAGGCCCTAAAAAATTATTAGCATGACTATAGGCAAATAAAATTACTAAATTGTTAATAGAATATATATTTACATATGTATCGGACTTTAATTTATATAAATTGAAATAATTCTTCAAATTTTTAAATGCACCAATATTTGTACCTATAAAATAAAAAAATGTTTATTTTAGTCATATATAAACTTTCGGATCAAATTTCCCAAAATACCCCCCGGGTTCGAATCCTGGTATTAACCCAACCTAACCTAGCCCTCGATTTAAATATTATTAATAAACATAACCCAACTAATTAGGTTAATACGAGGATTCGAACCCGGGGTATTTTGGGAAAGATCAATCAAACTTTCACAGTAAATAAGTACATTATAAAGGAAAAATAAGCTAATTTATTTTTATTAAATCAAATATTTTAATAACTCGACAAATAATTCACATATTTTTTCCTTATTTGCACCTACAACATATCTTCTTTTAAAGGTATACTCCATCAACCATAAATCGATCATTTCCCTTGTCACACCATGTTCTTTCCTCATCGAAACCTTTAGATGTGCCCAAAAACCCTCCATGTTGTTCGTGTGTATTCCATCCAATGAAACAAAACCTACATTATGATTTACTATGGAATGATTCAAATTCAAATTTCTTGCGACTTGTGGGTAAGGCCTGTATCCATCACTGTAAATCAAACTCCCTTCTCTAAAAACACCTTCAAATGCTCGAGTAATGCTGTTTATTGTCCTATCAGTTATTCTTTTTATAAAAAAAATTTTATTGGGAGTATTTTCAATTGCTCCTAACACCCAGATTGTATTCACTCGTTCATCCGATGTAGATGTTGGATTAACAATCACACCCCTTCTGGATATAACTGTTTCATCAACTTCTACAATTATATCCCGTCCTCCTAAAAGAATTGGCCTATCATTTAAATACATATCATATAAGCTTCGAAGTTTTGTTTTATCCTTTGAAATTATTGCATTCGAAATTCCATACGCCCAATTCAATTTATTATATGAACAACCGATCAATAGTAGATAAATAGCATGTAAATAAGTTGTTATTTTCAAATTTGTTGATATTAGTGATGATCGTTTCCTACAGCCTGTTTTATTACACCTGTAAACCAATGTTTGGGTGTTTCGGTCGTTATAAACAAGCAATATCTGTTCACCATCACAATTAAACACTGGGCATAATTTTCTTGCTGGTGCAAGGTTATTAGATATTATAAAAATCAAAAGTGTGTGAATGTCGCTGAATATTGGGGAATTTATGGTAAATTGCATATGGGGGCTTTCGAATTTTTGCTTTTGTTTAGAATTACGGCCACATTTAAAAATTTAAAAAGATAAAAATAGAAAAAAATAAAAATTAAATTTAATAAATAAAAATTAAAAAAATTATTGGCCGTTAAATTATACAAGACCCCAAAAATGTATAGAATGAGATGACTGCCCACGGTTATAAACATCAAGGATAAGAATCCAAAGACGTTGCACCAACGTAAACCTTCCATCTCATGTTTTATAAACACGATACTTTATAACTGCAACAAGATATTAAACGAAATATTAGATTTGGTCTATTTTTGATGTTTGTATTTGAGACAGATCAAATCAATGGTCGAAATGAGTACAAAAAGTAAGGAAAGATTTAGATTATGGTATAAAAACCATGATAATAATGTATTAAAATGCAAAAATACTATGCTGAAAATCGAAGGAGTAGAACTTACAGTCGAAGTTGACGAGTCTAAATTCTCAAAACGAAATTATAATGCTGGGAGAAAAATACAGTCTCCATAGGTTGTTGGAGGTATTGATATGTCAACAGATATTGTGTTTTTCGTTGAATTTCTTGATCAAAATTACAAGACTTTGCGAAACATCTTAATAGAAAATATTTGAATTTGAATAATCGTGGTAGCAAATCACTGGTCTGTTATGACAATTTAAATGAAAACTGTTTTGTTTATTTAACCGCGAATTACTCTGAAAATTTGGTTGATTCTAATACACGAGGAAAACCATCAAGGAATGGAGAATCAATGCTTTATGTATAAGCGAAAAATGTGCACAAGATTTATAACATCGGGATCGGTTTACCTTTATTGTTTGCTGAATTTACATTTTAGTTGAATTATAAAGGCAAAAACTTCGAAAAGTTTATAAATAATATCTTTAAATGCGATTTATTTTAAATATTAAAATTTATTTAAAACGCGTTTTGTTAGGCTCTAACTCTGTGATCGCAAAGGGGAGAGTAACCGAAACTTTTTGTTTATTCCCCACAAAAAATAAATAAAAAAAGGAAGAAGAATAAAAACATTTAAAAGAATAAAAAAACCCAGAAACAAAAAAAAATATGAAATTTTAATTAGGATTAAATGGTAAATTCGGATCTGTGATACTCATTTACCCCCGGGTTCGAATCCATATATTAACCTAACCTAACCTTAATTCGATTTAAATATTATTAATTAACATAACCTAACTAACCTGGGTTAATATAAGGATTCGAACCCGGGGTAAATAAGTATCTTTTAACCAGTAAATTCAAAATTAAAAGTTGTATTTATTATCATTCTTCTCAACATTTTACTGAAAATATTAGTTTTAATCATTAAACAAATCAATTACAATAAATTTTTCGCTTAATTTGCGGAATCAATCCCCAGCAAAATTTTAAGTAATTTAAAATTAATAAAAATTTTACAATAAATTAAAATTATCATAAAAACTGACCAAATTTAATAAATCTAACATTATATCTAATAATTTTTCACTATAAATATCTTGAAACCGTTTATCAAAGGGTCTTTTCACGACGTTCATCAAATCACCATGATTAGTTCCTTCTCTACTCATAGCTCTTTTAATTACAGACCACATACCTTTAGTGGGTTATGTATGTTCACCGGTTTGCCTATTAATAATTTCTCTTGAATGATTAACTGTAAATTGTTAATTTCCAAATCAATTAATATTTCTTCCGTGTCTTGTTAGCCTCTTCAACAATCTGTAACAAAAGTTGAACCTAGAACTATTCTACGTCGTATAAATTCTATAAAAATATCTCTGCCAAGGTTTTCTACCACTTCAAAAACAAAGAAATGTGGATAGTCTCTTACGCCACCGCCCATACCGTATATTGAAGTAACTCCCACAATGATATTTTCTTTTGGTTAAACCCGTTTCATCATTCAACAGTCAAACTAAGACTCTCCTTTTGTTCATTATGATGACTTTGCGAAAAAAAATTAAATGCTAAATCATCAAATATGGAATACTAACGTGAAATATTAGAACTATTTATGTCTACTCCTATATGTATGCCGGTATTATATACTCCCTTACACAATTCACATAGAATGGTTAGAATTTGTTCAACTTTAATTTTGGAATATACTTCCATTAAATAAATTCTTATCACTTGAACATTTATTTCCATCCTTTCGTTTATGACAGAAATATGCTTCATTTTTCTTGATTCTCGTCCTGAGTACACCACGGTTTGTGGATTCGTGACCCCAAATATTCTTTTTTCCAGCAAGAAAGAAATCATGGCTTGTCTATTGAACAGTAAAGTTTTTAATTTCACAATTCTCCTGACATTTTTAAATTTTTCTGGGGATTAACTGTGCAAATTAACCAATTTTCTTAACTAAATTAAACAATTCTTCATGATATTTTACATTTTTCTCATTCATATTTTGATGACAAATCCATACCATTGACGGTCTGAGTGTATGAATTTATATTTTCATTCACAAATCCAACAGCATGATTTACCGTGTGATGAGTAAGCCCCAAATACTTTTCAAGCCAAAATAACCGCACCAGAAATCAGTTTTGATGATTGAACCAGTTGATATTTTTCTCATTATTAATTCCATTAATCTGTTTCTTTTTATGTTTTCAACTATGTATAAAAGTTTATGCTCTTCCTTTTATGAACCCACTCACAGCCCAAACTGGATATACTAAAAGTCTACACGATGATACTTATTTTTTACTAGTATTGTTTCGTCAATTTCAATTTCAAACCCAGGTTTATCTATCTGTCTCAAATTAATAGAATTATAATTGAATTTAAACACCAATCTATCAAATTTAGAATACAATTGTGTAATTGTCGATAACATTAATGTCAAGTTTACTGTTTACATCATTATTTGGCACGCCTTTTATATATTCGCATAAAATTATCAATGCTTGCTGTATTGTCAATCGGATCTCTTTAAATAACTTTCCTTCTAACAAACTGGATTTAATAGCACATTTTTTCTCGCTTCTCCGAAGGTAAGAACAATATTTCAGGATATCGCGAGTTTGGTAATTTGTATGCTACACAGCCCATAAATATATATTCTTATTAAACCGTGTTATAATATAAAATTAATCAGAGACTCTTCCTGGTTTATAAGATTTTCAAGCTGTAGAATAATTATCTACGATTTACATCCCTTTCTACAATTCTAATCCCGCATACTCCATTGACATCGTAACCTCTGTTATATCTTCTTTCCACGAATTTGGATTAACCAATATCTATTGATATTTCATCTCCGTCAAATCGTTTAAAGTGATTATAATATGCTGTGACCGAAACAGGCACTATTCCTTCGAACAAACGATGATAACTTTTGGGGTTTGTATCAATGTTGAAATAACTTAATTCTTTTGAAGACTTAGCTAATTACTGTTCTAAAATTTTCAATGTTTTCTTTTTTGTAAATTCGGGTTTTGTGAAATGGAGCTCACTCGAAAATGTTGTATTTGTTTACAATTTGTCCATGTACACTATGTACCGCCTTCTCAGCATTAATAAATCTTAGTTTTCCGTAAAAAACTTGTACTTGTTTCGTTCATTTAATTCTATTCCTTTAATTAGTTCATTTTCTTCCGATTTTTTGAAATGCATTTTTAGAGTTATGTTTTTACTTATTTATTCAGAAATAGATCACTTCTCCTAATTGTTGCATTACAGCTGATTTAAAAGTTTTCTCGTTATTTTGAGGAAAGCCATAGAATTTACATGGTCATCCAGTTTTTTTACACTTGTTAATTTTAAGAGAGGTTCATCAATATAATAGAAGAATAAACACCAACGATATATAGAAAAGGCAAGTCTAATCTTTCCGAAATTTACTTTATATATTTATTAAAATAATTGGTCCTCCCGTTCATTAGATATAATCCTTTATATTTATATGTGCGCATCAAGGTTTTAAGTAAAATAATCATATTAATAGCGAAAGTGGTTGATGTTCCATAATTAACATTCTTGTCTTAAACCGTTCTTGAATTTTATAAATGGAATTTAAAGGAAAATCTTTTTGGGATGTTTGTTTTCAAAAAAATACACCAAAGATTTTATACAATGTCAAAAGGAATTAAATAGATAGATTCGTTGGTAAAAACCACCCCTGATATACATCAATCATTTTAGATGGAAATCATTGGCAAAAAGCAATATACAATGTTGTTATTTTAATAAAATTACATGTTCTAAAAAAAATACATCAAAAATATTTTGTAATTTTAAATAAAATTAATTTTCAAAATATTTTTGATGTTTATATAAGAAAAAAAAAGACACTTATTTCTATTTTAATTTTATTACAGAATAACCTTTATAGGGGTGGATTTAAGCAAACGGGCCATAAAAAAAATTGGACCCCCCGGGAAAGAGGGTCCCGTTCATTTTCCAGCGAGTATTGAACCCGCATACTTCCCGGCTAGTATAATAGGAAATCCCATTCGACTAATGAACATTAATTAATATTTTTTTAATATATTAATATTTTTTTTATATATTTATAATATAGTTTAAATTTTTGGTTAATTATACTATTAGTTCTCATGTTCTTGATTGCCTTATCTAACCAAACCATTGTTCATAGAAAGCAATCAAAAACAATTTTTTTGTATCATATGCCTTTATATTATCTATTTGTGTTTAAAAGTTGTCTCTAGAATATTTATAATATTAACCTAACCTTTTAATAACAAACATGATATTAACGCAAAAAAATAAATAAACCTAACCATATCTAACTAACCTATTATTTTACTTAAGAATAACCCTAACCAATAAAAATAGGGTCTCCATCTTAATCCATAGAAGGAAAAAAAGCCTCGGTGCAATTGTGGAGGGAGGAGGGGCAATGATTTAACCTCAACCATTATAAACATATATAGTATTATAAACATATATAACTTAATCAGCTAAGTAAACATGTTATTTTAATATTATATGTTAAAGTTAAGCGTGATAAATAGGAAGGCTAGGATAATTGTGTGTAAATGTTAATGAGTGTGAGATTGAATGGAGAAATTGGGCAATTGATTTTATTTTTGTATTATAATAAAAATTTCAAATTCCTGTCTTTTTATTTAATTTTTTATGTTTTATCGGGTAATTAACGATGTATGATCATTAACCGGGGATCAAGGGCATATGATACATTTTTATATATATATATTTACATTAATTAATAGGTTATCCTTATTATGATTACCCTATTCAATAAATTATTTTTACAATGGTTAGGCTATATAAGGCTATAAAACAATCTTTTTATATATTTATATTAATTGGTTACCATTATTTGATTATCTTATATAACTAATATTTTTTAAAAATAATTGGTCAGTTAATGTAATCATAAATATATAAATTGCTCTTTGTCGATAGTTTATGTTCGCCCAAAAACTTAACGCTTTAACACTTATTTTTTCTGACGGCAGATATAAAATAGAAAATAATACAAGTTTTATAAATTCGGATCTGCAAGAATTATGCACTAAAACTGAAAAGGAAGTAGTTTTAGAGTTAATTGAATCTGGAATGCTTCCACGAACAGTCAATTGTCTAGATTGTGGCATTGAATTAAAAAATATTACTTTTCCAAGTGGAAGGCACCCATATTTTAGATGTTCAAAAGCTGGTTGTGCAAGGAAAAAAGTTTTATTGTTTAAAAATACCATCTTTGATGGTACTAAAATAAAAATTACAGAAGTTTTAAACCTACTATACTATTTCAGTTGTAGAAGAACAATCGGGGATGCAGCAGAAACCCTAAATATAAGCAAACCAACAGTAATATCATTTTACAGTTTATTTAGAAGTAGTATATCCTATTTTTTAAATATTTATTCTAGTAAATTAGGAGGTCCTGGAATAGTAATTCATTTCGATGAGACCCCAATAACACATAGGCATGGGAATACAGGAAGGTTAATGCCCTCAAATACAGTGTGGGTTGTTGGTGCAGTGGATATATATTCCAAAAACTGTTTTCTTAAATTTTTACCTTCCCGTTCCAGGTCAGACTTACATAGATTTTTTGAAGAATGGGTATTATCTGGAACTATCGTGCATACTGATTGTCATCGCTCATATGCTACATTAAATGATCTGGGTTTCACGCATTTTACTGTAAATCATTCAGTAAATTTAGTTGGCCCTGATGGAATACATACAAATTGGATAGAAGGGATTTTTGGTTGTTTAAAGAAATTAAGGAGAAAGTACGATGCTAATTGGAGCGATTTAGGAAATTTAGAAAGATTTCTTTCTGAATTTGTCTTTAGGTATTCCTTTGAATCTTGGGATAGAAAAAAATCATTTATTAACATTTGTTTTTTGTTAAAAAAAGTTCAGGAACATTTAAATATTGAATAATACTTCAAATATTTACCTAAAATTTAAACCATTTAAAATATTTATTCATATTTAATTTCTTTCATTTATTATTATTTTGAAAATATATTGTTATTCATTTATAATATAATATTAATATAGTAATTTTTATTTATATTATAATAAAATAATTTTAAATTCCAAAATTAACATTTTTTATTTAATAAATTTTTTTAAATTATATTAAAGAGAACGGGCCAACAAAGCTGGCCCGTTTTCTTTAATCAACCCCCTTTATAGTGTTTGTAGAATAAGAAGTAGAGGACGAATTCTTTTAAAATGTAATAATAAATAGCGATTAATATAAATACTTAAAGTAATACTTTGTAGTGTAGGGGAGTTAGCTCAGTTGGTAGATCGTTTGGTTCGCAATCAAGAGGCCATGGGTTCGATCCCCATACTCTCCAATTTTGAATAAAGAAAATCGAGTATTTACATTTTATTTAAATTATCCAACATTTTATCTTTTAAGTTTGAAGCAATAAAAGATAATTCCTTGTTATTTTCAAATAAAGAAACAAATTTATAAAAATAATCTCCGAATTCGTCGTACAATATTTTATATGAAAATTTCAATGAAACATCTCTTTCAAAGGCCAAAGTAGTAAAAATGAAATCATCTAAATATTCCAAATTTCTTTGATTCACAACCAAATTTGCCCACAAATCAAATAGTTCTTGATAATTTTCTTGGGTAAAAGTTCCTTTAACCAAAGAAATTATTTCTTTATAATCTTTTGTTTCTGTGTGTATTTTACTATCCAAATAAACAAAAGAATCAAAAGAATCTATTGGTAAAATAAAATCTTTCAAATTATTTTTGATTGTCATTAAATGTTTTAAATAGTTTGATTGTAAGCTCTTATCTTTCATTATTGTGTTTTTTAATTCACTAATTGTCATGGGGGTATTTTTTTGTTTATCTTAAAATATTTACAATTAATTGAATTTAATGCTATTTATAATTAGGAATAAGACCGGATGGCGCAACGGTAGCGCGCGTGATTCCAGATCTCGAGGTTGTAGGTTCAAATCCTGCTTCGGTCATTTATTTACTTTTTTGAAAAACCCCTTAAATGAAAAGCGATTATAAAGAAGAACATTATAAAAGAGAAGCAAAGGAGCAACAAATTAAATTTGAATTGGTTAGTTCACACATAGGAAAATGTTTTAAAATGATAGGAAAGGTATTTAAGTCTTTATGTACTGACACTGATTTAACAAGCAAAGATTTAATAAAAATAGAAAAATTAGAAAGAGTTACAAAATTTCAACATCACAGTGGCAAAGGCCATAAATATTTTGAAACTCCGTTATTTTATATTTATGTTAAAAAGATGTTAAAAGAACAACCTTTAGATTTTGATAGGAATAAATTTATAAAAGAGTGTAAATATAAATGGACAATAATGTCTAAAGGACTAAGGAAATCTGCGATAGATTATTTTACTTTAATTAATAATTATAAATTTGAAGAAAGTGGATTTTGTTTATTTGATGATCCAAAAAAGATGAAATTTGACTTTAATTAATTAATTATTTATTTATAAATTACTTATTTTATTATTTATTTAATTCTTTATTTATTTAATTACTCTTTATTAACTTTTATTTTCAAATTTTATTTAATTAACTTTTATTTTCAATTCTTTATTAACTTTTATTATTTTATGCTTAAATATGCTTTGGTTAGAAAAATTCAGGCCCAAAGATTTTGATGAAATGATAAGTCATCAAGAACAAACAAACATTCTTAGAAGTTATTCTATAGAGACTATGCCTCATTTAATATTTTACGGTAAGAATGGATCTGGGAAAAGAACTTTACTTTATTCACTTGTTAAACATCTTTATGGAAATTTACCTGTATTAAAATACAAGAAAGTTGACATAAAAACGGCATCTGACACTACAATAGAAATAGAATTTATGGAATCAGAAGAATTTATAGAAATTAATCCATCAAATTATGGTTATCAGGACAAATTAATTGTACAAACGATTATAAAAGAGATTGCACAAACAAAACCAATTTTAACTCTTTTTAAGAAAAATGAGAAGTTAAGAACAAAGATATTGGTCATAATGAATGCAGAAAAGTTAACAAAAGAAGCACAGGCAGGATTGAGAAGAACTGTTGAACAATATTCTAGCTCGTTTAGAATTATTCTAGTTTGTGAACAACTTTCTACGTTAATTGAACCAATTAGAAGTAGATTCTTCGCTTTAAGAATAAACACTTTCAGCTTAGAAAATACTTACTCAATAGCAGAGAACATTTTAAACAAAGAAGGTTTTAATTTTGATAAAAATCTTGTCAAAACATTATATGAAGAAAGTAACGGAAACATGGAAAGAATTTTAAGTCTTTTAGAATTAAATTTTATGAACAGTCAAGAAAATAAAAAATTGAAGTTAAAAAACCATAAAAATGATTGGGAAATAAAAATTGAGAATTTGATAGAAAATATTTTAAGAGAGCATAGCATTAATTCCTTAAAAATGGCAAGAACAGAATTTTATAATTTAATTAATGGATGTGTACCACCTAGTGTTATTTTATTAGAGATGGTTAGATTGTTGTATAATAGGATAGGGCATTCTATATTTGATTTGATTTGATTTTGGAAAAAGCAATAATTTGTGAAGAAAGAATTAAAATTGGAAGTAAAAGTTTATTGCATTTGGAATGCTTTGTTGCTTTTGTTATTTTACAGTTGGAGAAAGTAAAATATTAAATTATGGTATGATGGTCATTTTTTTGGGGACTAGTTATTCTATTTAAAAAACTTTCCGCTGTCGTTTTTAATAAAACTCTTATCAAAGACCAATCTCTTAACAGAGTTTTAAATTAATTCGAAGATATTAATCTAGAAAGGCTTCTCTTTTATGAAATATCTTATCTTTTGTGTATAACATGTTCGGTTTTCGTGATTTTTTAACAATTTCCATGATTCTTGATGCTATTTTTCTAGAAAAAGTGTTTAATATGTTTCCTTCTTCAAATTATTTAAAATTAAACATATTTATAATTGCGACTAATCGAATTTAATTGCTGGATCTAAATATAGCAACATCTTTAGCCGCTCCGTATTCTTTCTCAGAATACCTTCTACTTATAATGTGGATTCCATCAATTATGTTCATACTTCACACAAACTATCCTCATATTTCACATTTTCAAATGCCTTGGTTACGAAATACGGACTGCTTTCACTTCACGTGTTAATTATTTGCTACTTCATTGTAAAATATATTCATGAAATTAAACAGTGTAAGTATTTTAAGAATGACCACCTTTAAAAATGTTATCTCTACAAAAGCTTACGATATTGCTTGTTTTGACATCTTCTATTAATACCATATCTAATTTTTCTTGTTGCATGTGTACGTTACAATCAAGAAAATGAATGATTTATTATAAATCAACCTCGTTATTTGCATAATAAAAACGTATTCTCGCTGTGATTGTTTAAATAATTCATTGAATTGAATGGTAAATCTGTCGAAATTACGTTTGATATAATAATAACCAATTAAATTTATAATTATATTGGTCTCCAAAACGACATTCTTATTTAATATTTATTTATCAAATTGTTGGAATCGTGTCACTCCTTTATTCCTTTATATTTGTTATAAAAGTAAATCTGAAAATCATTCGTAAAGGTACGAATTATAGTTTTTAGTTAAATAAAAGACATTTAAAAAATCGATATTATAAATATTATCTGCCCAATTCCTCTAATTTAAGTATCCATTTAATGTGGACTCTTGTATTTTTTACTCGTAACTTAAGGTTTCTTCAACGGACGGAACTTAATATTTTAAGTATGACAACAAGAATTCTGATTCTCGAAGCATAGGCCATTGTTCGTGGTAACACAGTTTATTGTCTCGCTGTAGTCTCTATACTCATCGCTAATTATAATGTTACTGTTCTGCATGATCTTAAATTCACTGGCAAAAACAGAGATACAAATAAATTTTCGAAATAATTTACAAAAACTTATTTGGGCTTGTACTGCAATCGAATATGCCAAAACTCCTGTTGGGTATGCCTTACCTCTAGGATTTTTGGTTATATCGCAATAACGTCGTTTATTTGATACCATTGCCACATAAAATTATAGGTTGATAACGAAAAACCTTTCATAACACCTTCGTAACATGGGAAAAATATAATAACTTTTTTTTGAAGCGTGGAATTCTAACATTGTTTCTTTTCTATATCATTGATACTCCGGTATAATAACATTGATAAACAACTTCGAGGTTGATTTTTACTAGCTAAAAAAGGGAATTTTCTCGAATGGATAAATGATTTTTGTATGCAGTACTCACGCATCTCCAGGCGTACCTTTCGAACTTTCTTTTATAAAAGACACGTTTCATTATAATACGACAGATTCTGCATCTCGCTGTTTTGCGTATGAGGCCGTATAAGATAAAAAAAGTTCACATTTCTTTATCAGGCCTGTTATAAAACTAGCAGAATCTGTGTTACATAATAAATTTAGGACATTAAAACATGTTTTTTTTGATTCTTAATTAAAAAAAAAATTCTGAGATCTACAATTTGATACGTTATCCTTTTGTTTATCTAGTTTAAATCATAGAAATATTTATATGAAAATTATTTAAATCTATTTACTTTAATGAACTGTGGTTATATTTTCTTATATAAACACTCCCTCTATTAGCTATTGTTGGGGTATTATAACAAAATTAAAAGATTCAAATATTAATTTATGTATAAAGTACTGATCCGCATATAATTGAATCTAAGTCGCTCATAATAATTGTTACTACCTGTTTAATATGCCCAAGAAATTAAGTGAAAGGTTTTTTTTGGATCAACTAAACATTTTAAATAGAAAATTCATATGAAATATAAAGACGAAAAATTATTTGTGATATGCTGCTTAATATTAACATATTGTAATTGTTTGTTGTTTCAGAGAACATAAAAATATAATTACGCTTAATATTTCGGATACCTTTTTTTTGAAAAATATATGTGTTTAAATTCCCTTTTTCTATGAAAATATTCCAAACAATCTTTTAAAATCCTTAAGTATCCTCTTTAAAATATAACTAATATCAAAAAAAAATCCTTTTATACAATCAAATCTAATTTCGATGGTCTTAAATAAAAGAGGGGATAATGTTTATTTAGTTTTCAAACAAACGTAGTGGAACCTTTTTTAAGGATCTGAATCAGGGCATAGTATCAAAGTTTATAACATCAGTATAGTGTTACTACATATCTCAATTTTTATAGCTCGACCCAGTTCTACAGACTACTATACCAGTAGTATACAAATAATTGAAAACTATTCATAAATAGCTTACTAATCATTTATGGTGTTTTATAAACAACCCAAAAATGCGTACATGCCACAAGAATCGAATCGTACTGTAATTTAGGTAAACAAAAGATTCATCCGATAAAACATTTAAAGATTAGAGAGCCCGAATATTTATTTACATTCCTACTTATAAGTGGTTATTTGGACATAACAAAATCAAATTTGTAATAGAAATTTATAATTGTGGACCTAAATTATACTATCCTAGCTTTCTGTAGCAAAAAAACATATACACGGAAAACATTCACGTTGCTATAACCCTTTTTTATGCTGTTAACCGAATCATATTTACATGTTTTGAAAAAATTCTCTTTTTACAACTGTATCAATAGATAATCTATTGTTATTTAATTTTAATAAATTCTTAAAATATCCATGCCTGTATCAGCAACATAGTCTGTTTTATTGATATTTCATAAGTAAGAATCAAAATACTTTCCACTGGCTGGCTATAAAATTACTAAAAAATGAATTTGTTTTATATGCTGTGTTAAACTTAAGTACAAAAAACAGGCTGATATATTATATATATACAGATAGATTAAAAAATATTATTACCAGAAAGAATTAATAGATTCTAATAACCTACGCTTTTCATAATACAGAGTAGAATATTTAATAAAGAAAACA